>BJCM01111136.1:0-14011 GCA_018326385.1 Flaveria bidentis | reverse complement strand
AAGGACCATTCAGACACTGGAAGACATGCTTCGGGCATGTGTGATTGATTTTGGGGGAAGTTGGGATGACCACTTACCGTTAGCTGAATTCTCGTACAACAATAGCTATCATGCCAGCATTGGTATGCCACCATACGAGATGCTATATGGTAGAAGATATAGGACGCCCGTATGTTGGGGATACATTAGGAAGAAGGAATTGGGGAGTGTCGAGGTAATCGAGGCCGGCCTTCATGAAGGCAGCCAAGGATAGACAAAAGTCGTATGCCGATAAACAACGCAGACCGATTGAGTTCCAGGTGGGTGACAGGGTTATGTTGAAGGTCTTACCTTGGAAGGGTATTATCCGATTCAGGAAACAAGGTAAGCTAAGCCCGAGATACATAGGACCTTTCTGAATCATTGCTCGAGTAGGAGAGGTGGCCTATAGATTGGAGTTACCAAATGAGTTAAGTAGAATTCACCAGACATTCCATTTATCTCATCTAAGAAAATGCTTAGCTGAGGAAGATATGATTGTTCCACTGGAAGATATCGAGGTAGACGAAAGGCTCAATTATGTGGAGCAACCAGTGGCAATCATCGATCGTAAAGAGAAAAGGCTGAGAAATAAAGTGGTTCCTCTTGTTCGTGTACAATGGAAACACAGGAAGGGATCTGAGTCTACATGGGAGACTGAGGAGGAAATGAGGCAGCTTTATCCTCATCTATTTGAGGAATAACAGGTTTCAGGGACGAAACCTATATAAGGGGGGTGGACTTGTAACACCTGGTTATTTAAAAAGACATGAAATGAAGAATAAAAGAAGGAAATGTAATAAAGTCCAAGTGAAGGCACCAAAAGTGTCCAAAATGACAATTTTTTGGTAAAAGTTGGTGTAAAGGTGGGCATGGCCGCCCACCCTTATTTCACATCACCATCATCGTTTGTTTTTAGAGAGAGAGAGAGAGAGATAGAACTCTCGGTTTGAAGAAGAAGAAGAAGAATTGAACGAATTCAAGATAAGAACTCGTGGTTTTTATGTGTTTATGATGGGTTTTATCCCGGTTATGTGTTCATGTGCTTATGTGTTGTGTTTGTGCTCAGGTGTGTGTGTTTTTGGTGTTGTTCTTAGGTGTTTGAACTAATTGCAAGCGGGTTAGAAAGGAAGAAACACCCAAGTTGCACCAGGTGAGTTCTATACCCCGGTTCTTACTTGTTTTAAACTATCCTTGGGGCTGAAAATGTATTAAAATGTTTTTACAAAGTTTATGTATGTTACCTGTATGTATTATGCTTGTTAAATGTTGAATCCTTGAATGCTTATAGGTTGGTCATGTTTAGAATAGCCATGTTAAGCTTAGAACAGATGGGTTTGATGATTGAGTTTGAAAAACATACTAAGAACATAATATACATAAGGTTCATACGTCTGAAAATGCCTTAGAAAGATTTAAGTGTAATCCCTGCGCCTAAACAGTAGCCCATGCGCCTAAGATTACCTTAGAAATGTTTAAGTACAGCCTGTGCGCCTGAACAGTGGTCCATGCGCCTAGAAATATTAGTCAGACGACTAAGTGAAGGGCACATGCGACACAATAGTGTCCATGCGCCTAAGTGCCCATGCGTCTAAAAAACCCATGCGCCTAAGTGTTCATATGCACTAATAGTTCCCATGCGCCTGAATAGTTCATGCACCTAGGTTATAAATGATTAAGTGTTGACTGATGCACCTACATAGTGGTGAAACGCCCAAACAGGGCTCATGCGCCTAAATAGTTCCCATGCGCCTAACACTTAGAAAATTTTATAGAATTTTCTAGGAGTCCTGCTTTAGGGTTTTGACCATAGTTGACTAAGGCTTGATAATGATGATGTTTCATGGATGATATGATTACATATGATTTTTCTTTATTATTATTATTGCTATCATTTTTATTATTACTTATAGTATGTTACTTTACGTGGTATGTTATTATCGTAATGTAAAGTATATCGTAATAATAAAGTGAAAGAGCAATAAAGAAAAGAAGATTATATTAATAAAATGTTAACAAGTCTTGCAAGCTCATAGGAGGGACATTACCATGTTGTCGTTAGTTCAACTGTGTTGCGGGTTAGCTACCCTATTGTGCACACAGGGCCAATCAATTAAGATTGGCAGGACACTTGTAGCGTACCCTGGGTGATTGGGTCGGCCTTGTACACAGTACACAGAACCCTTTTGAGGGACATAGTTGACCCTTTCGAGGGATATAGATGGCCCATCACCCGTTTTCCATCACGCACATAGTTGGGGTATTGCTCATTGGTCCATATAGACAGTGAAAGATAAAGATAAAAGAGTACAGATTAAAGAAGGCATACAGTAAAGAGAATAAACATTATCTGATTGTATAGTAGATGCGTGCTCGCATATACAGTAAAGAGTTGTATTTTATAGAAAAGAGTATTTTCATATACAACATATAGAAAGTATTTTATTACTTATAAAACTAGAGCTCACTCAGCAACACTGACTTTTATACATTTTGAGTTGGCAGGTAACTATTGTTGATGATGGCACGAGGGTGAAGCTACTCGGCAGGGAAAGACTAACATCCATTCGTATTCTATGTTACTGTTGTTTTGTAATGCAGTAAAACAATTCTTTTGTAATTAGATAATGATGATGTATTGCTTAACAACAATGGTTTAAATGAAATGAATGGTATTCGATAAATTATTTCCGCTGCGTAAGTTTGTATAATTATAATGTTTAATGTTTTAATTGCTGTGATTGTCCAACTGTGAGGTTTCCGGGAAAGGGGCCTTACAGTTTGTGTCAAATCTAAGACAGAATGATATGCTGGCTAAGTTAGATATTAATGACTTCATTTTGAAGCTGAGAGAGGAAGAATTGAGGATGAAGTACAGGTCTCAAAAGGGATCATATGATCAGAACCCGTCACTTTACCTCTCAACTCCCCAACCAAAAAGTTCTCGAGCATGACTTCAAACGACATTCGTGTCTAGTTCAGCTGCTCCTTCCCAAGCCACTACTTCAGGATCTAACACGTCAGGGTCATCTTGCACCCAATTTATAGCACCTGAAGCTAATACTACGAAGTTGAAAACCGAGAATCTCCGTAATATTACAGTAGAGCTGGCAAAGGAGCATATGGATCTCCTTGTAGCTGTAGTTCACTCCTATGATGGCCTGGTTGCAGGGAAGATTGGAAACTGCCATCTCACCGATGAAGACTACAAGCATGTAGATGAAACTGAACTCGAAGGCATGGATATCATGTGGGCGTTGGCTAGTGCTGTGCGGAGGGCGAAGAAGTTTGTGAAAAAGACGGGACAGAACTTGATAGCCACCAAAGACACTACCTTTGGTTTCGATAAAACCAAAGTTACCTGTTTTAATTGTGGAGAGAAGGGGCATTTCAAGCGTGAATGTGTGAAGCCCAAGAAAACAGGTAATAGTAATCCATTCTCCGCTTTCAATCGTCAAGACAAACCCACCAATGGTGCTACATTGTCTAGCAAGGATCCTAAAGCCTTGACTGCACAAGACGACGAAGGGCAAGATTGGACCTTTCGCTTTGTATCTCCAGGAGAATCCAACATTGCTTGTGTAGAGGGTTTGGATGACGAATCTGCAAGCGAAGGTGAAATCGAAGTGGAACTAGTGATGTCTAATAAGGAAGAAACTACGGATGTGGTCGATCACCTGAATGAAAAAGGTCTCAAAACAACATGTTCAGAATCACCAGCACCCGAACAGTCAAACTCTGCTATGATGTTTGATTCAACAAAATCTTCTCAGGGTGTCCGCTATAGTGTTGCTACAAATACCTGGATCATTGATAGTGGAGCATCAAGGCACATGACTGGAAACCTATCTCTCCTGTCAAATGTCAAACAAATTAAAGGAAGACACATTTCATTTGATAGAAATAAAAGAGGTTATATCACTGCACAAGGGAAAGTGGGAAACCAGAAAGTGAGATTTGATAAGGTAAACTATGTTCAACAACTTCAAAATAAATTACTTTTTGTCTCCCAGATATGTGACAAAGAATTCAAGGTTGTATTTGACAACAAGAAGTACTATGTTATGAAAAAGGACTATGTGATACCAGAGGATCAAGTCTTAATGTCAACTTCAAGATATAATGATTTATATGTCTTGGACCTATCAAAGGCCTCCACAACTGATCATCAAGTACAATGCTTCCTGTCAAAGGCAACTGAGAAAGACTCCATCTCCTGGCATAGGAGAATGGGACATATTAATTCATGGAAGATGAATCACTTGATCCAGAATGATCTTGTGTGTGGAGTAAATGTCAAGAACTTCTAATTTCATTTGTTTTGTGTCGCAAGTAAGAAAGGCAAACAGACAAAGAATTCTCATAAGGAAAAGAAAGTTCACTCAATTGATCAACCTCTTGAACTTCTTCACATGGATCTGTTTGGGCTAGTCAGTACAAAGAGCATTACCGGCGATATGTACTACTATGTAGTTACGGGTGATTACTCAAGATTTTCTTGGGTGATGTTTCTGAATTCCAAATCAGAGACATTTTAATCATTCAAAGAGATGGTAACTACATTGGAGCCACTCTACAAGCAGAAGGTAAGACAAGTTCGATCAGACAACGGTACCGAGTTCAAGAACCAATGGATGGAGGCCTTCTGCAAAGAAAAGGGTATTGTGCACCAGTTCACATATGTCTACACTCCTCAAATGAACGGAGTTGCTGAGAGAAAGAATCGAAGCTTGATAGATACAGCCCGGACAATGCTAGCAGACTCGAAACTGCTTATCCAATTTTGGAACGAGGCAGTATCTAACGCATGTTACACCATCACTCGAGTCTTAGTGGTAAAACGTTATGGTAAAACATGTTGTGAGTTGCTCCAACGACGTAAACCAAATCTGGAGTACCTCAAGCCATTTGATGCACCATGTACACTGCTGAAGAAAACTCTGTCAGGGAAGTTCAGCAAGAAGGGCGAAGAAGGAATCTTCTTAGGATACAACATACTGAATAAGAGAGTTTATAACAACTCAACGGGTCAAGTAGAAGTGTGGTGCAACATTGATGTACAGAGATAGACCACCCCCTGGTAGAAAAGGACCCTCCTTGTTTTTCGACTATGATGGATTCCTTAAGTCCTTCAACATCCCTCTCTCTCTCCTCCTGAGGATGAGTTATCGACCATAATGATGTATGAGGTGTTAAATACACCATCACTGGACCCGATGACGATGTACGATGTACGCTCATTCTGGTCCATAACTCATCCTGAAGTAGAATGACGTCTTAGATCCTGTAGTAGTGGCTTGAGCTCCAGATATCAGGCGAAAACAAAAGTCAACCATCTTATAGGTACTCCAACACTTGGGTTGTGGTATCCTCATGACGATGACTTTGAGCTTACAGCGTACAACGATTCGGATTATGGCGGCTGCAAAATGAACTACAAGTCAACTTCAGCAGGATGTCAATTTTTTGGGAGAAGATTAGTCACGTGGCAGTGTAAGAAGCAGACATCGGTTGCTCTATCAACTTGTGAAGCTGAATATGTTATTGCTGCAAGCTGCTATTCACAAATCATCTGGATTCAACAGCAAATGCGGGACTACGGTTTGAAATACTCTAACACTCCTATATTTGTTGATAATTCTGCTGCTATAGCCGTAACTAAAAATCCTATCCAACATCCTATAAGACCAAACACATCGGAATTAAATATCACTTTATACATGATTGTTTTGAAAAGAATTTAATCGATGTTGTTAAAATTAATTCGGACTTTCAACGCGCTGACCTCTACAGAAAAGCTTTTGATAAACCAAGATTTTTATATCTGCTAGAGATCAACGCGGTGAAAAAGATAAGTGAAGTGATTCCAGACGATGACAGTACATAGTCCAACGAGTAGAGTTAATTTTTATTTTATTTTATTTTATTTTATTTTATTTCTTCGCCTATTAAAATTCTAAATGCAAAAACATTTTTGGTTTTAGAATTTTAGGGGGAGAATAGGTTAAATTAGTATTAAACTAGTTGTTTTAATTTTCATCCAGTACTTAAAAAAACAAGTGAGGAGGTCAGTCTAGCTAATAGAAATGAGATCGTATCAATGATATTGATTCAATGTTTATGGAAAATGATAGTACATAGGAAAAGAGAGTTTAGGACTTTAAAAGAATTTTATTAATTAAGATGCAAAATTCGAAGTATAAGTCTGAGAAGTCTAAGCAACATAAAAGGAAAAATGATAGTAAAACTAGCTGCTACTAAGGTAACACAGAGAAAGTAGAACTAGAGGTTGCTAGACCACTTCATGATGTGTCGGTAGATTCAACACAATAGATGATTAGACCTAATTGGTGATCTAAATTCAAACTAAGTCGTTCAACTAGCTGTGGGTTCCCTTCTTATCACTGGTTAACACAATCAATGTATTTCCAATAAGGTATGACGAGCAAATAAACACCACAAATGTGTGCGGATGACTACAAATAGAACAAAAGCACATGAAAAACGCAAAAAGCGATCAATCTAATAACCTATGTTGTTGGTGCGATCTGTGTAAAAAGAAAATAATTGCTCAAACAAGAAGATAGGTGGTGTGCCTCTCTTCTATGCGGTAGCACTAACCTGAGGATTAGCATTGCCTAAATATTCTAGAATTCATTGTTGTTTACGCCTCTCTGCTGTGCAATGGCACTGACCTGAGGCTTAGCATCTCTTTGAAAGCTCTTAGAATAGTTTCTTCTTGTAATATACCCGTAGACCGCTCAAAAATCTCCTGAGGAACGTTGATTACCATATAAGCGTGGGATCCACAAATGCTTGTTGAAATAATTATATCTTAAATCATCACCAATGTGTGTCAAAAATCTATGTATGGGTTTAAGAGGACAAGTATACTCACAATCATCGCAACTGCAATTCTTGAAAGTCCAAACAATTGTGTGTATCTTACAGCACTAGTATGATTTCCTAAACTTGCTAATGACTCTCGATGAAAACAAGAATCTAGCATCAAAAGGCTTTGGTAAAATGTCCCAAAAGATTTGATAAACCTATATGATTCCATAATGAATCGTTCCAGTTATGATCAAAGTAACTTGACGCTATACTATCCAGGAAGAAAAATCTGGTAGATACTTATCTTAGGATTTCATCCTCACACAAAAATACAAAAATATGTTTTAGCTTTGTTTTATTTCTAGTTGTTTAATTTAGTTAATTTCAGTTAATTTAGTAGTTAAAGGTCAGACTACGTATCGAAAGTCAATCTGAGATTCACTCACTAAAAAGGTCACGTCTGTGGTGACCAATAGGGTTTTCAAATGTAAAAGGATCATGTCTGAGGTGATCAACATTTTTCTAAGTTAAAATGGTCATGTTTGAGATGATCAATGGTCAAAATATCTTATCAATAAGTAAAAGGGCTAAGTGTATGAATGGTCATAAGGTCAAACTCATAAGTATGAGCCATTCGCACGACTGGACCATGAGTATGGACCAGTCGTACGATTGGACCATACGTATGAGCCCAATCGCACGACTAAACCACATGTATGGACCAGACGTGCGATGGTACCATAAGCATGAGTCAATCCATACGATTGGATCATCAGAATGAACCAATCGCATGAATGGAGGTGACCGAATGAGTCAGTATCACGACTAAAACCTAGTCGCTCGACTGAAGGTGACCGACTGAGCCAGTCGCACGACTAAGCCTCAGTCGCACGAATCAACAGTGCGATGCGATTCATTCGCACGACTGAAAGAAACCCTAGTATAAATAAGAGGGAGTCGGTCGCAAACACTCATCACCCCCCAATCGCTCTCTTTTCGCACGATCGTACCGTTACGCTGCCAAAATTTTGATTGAGTGTTCTAGACTGATTGTTGTTGCTTCTAATGATTTTTGATAATTATAAAGGTAATGTGCAACGTTATCCACTCAAAAGTTCATCAAACCGTGCCCTAAATCGGCTTAATTTGAGCCGTAACAAGAACCGACACTTAGTTCACAAAATTAACCTGTAAAACTAAGTAAATTGCTAACTTAAAATGTGTTAGATGTTAGTTGAATGATTGCGAGTCTAATGAGCCAAACCATAATTTCTAACATCAAGTTTTGCTCAAAATTTGAATTTGAATGGAAAAACAGAATGTCATGCGAATGGACATACTGATGAACTTCAAACGCACGATTGAGCCGGGCGAATGGCACAATTGCATGACTGATCCATGCATATGAGTTCAGTCGCACGACTGGTTCAACCACATGGGATAGCATACGACTAAGCCCAGTCTCATGCTCAATCACATGAATGAGCTCAATCGCATGACTCAAACTCAGTCACACTTTCCATTCGCACGACAGAACAGAAGGATTCAAGTCCAATAAATTCAAATGTCATTCAATTACACACACTAACGTTTATATATCTTGTGTTACAGCAGCATGGCGAGTCGGTGGACGATGAGCACCAAGCACAACATAAGTGCTCATCTAATCATTACGTCCCGGAATGCATCTGAGTTCGCGGACATTATTACATTTCTACGGAGATCGAGGATCTTCAAAGCTATCTCCACTCCGTGCACACCATACAGATCGATGCAGCAGGCTTTCTGGGAAAGCGATGTTGTAGATAGGTCCTCAGAGCCTCACCGTATTAGGAGTTCCATCCTTGGTCAGGACATTGAGATCAGTGAGGAGGATCTAAGGACAGTCTTAGAGTTGGGAGATAATAGTGATTGCCCTACCAGAGTGCATCCGTTGACAGTTCGAGGATGTTTTCTTCGGGCTAAGTACTCGAGGGACATAAACATAGGTGTGCTTAACAAGGGCAACCTGTGCCCCCAGTTCAAATACTTAGCCCATGTGCTGCTAAAGTGTATAGCCTCAAGGAAGGGCGGATTTGATGAGTTGTTAGATTAGATCCAGAACGCGTATGTAGATTTGGTGCTGAACCACCCATTCAGCTTTTCGAGGATGATCTTTACCTACTTGGTGGAGAACATAGAGGCCAAAGGCAAGGAAGCATTCTGCATGTACCCACGTGTCATTCAGATGATCATCGACCAGAAGCTTCCTTCGCTACCCAAGGAGAGAGAGGATGCAGTTAAACTAGAGGTAATGGATGATATCATCCAAGGCAAGATGAAGGTCTACCGGGGCAAGCAGGTGAAGCCCCCGGTAATAAGATTGTTTGGGCATTTGGCCCGAGAGGACTACGTGGCGCCAGCTAGGAGGAAGTGGTGTCACGGAGGAGCTGAGACGGTGGTGATGGTGGAGATACTGGCCCCACCCAATCTAGGGCCACCACCACAGATGTTACTTCTCCATCATCCACCCACGGAGGAGCTGAGACGGCAGGATTCCATCAGGACTTCCGTCCTGATGAGGAGGAGGAGTCTGATGAGGAGCCATTAGTTCGGATGGTGGGCAGTAAGGTGGTTGCCACCGAGCGAGGGATTAGGGCAGTAGGTGGATGCCAGGGTGAGTCTGGGGAGGCTATTACTGATCTATCTTACACCCCAAACCAACCCAACAACCAAGGGGGAGCATCATCCTCGAAGGGATCAAGGAAAAAGTGGATGGCTCAACCGCACGGGATGAAGAGTAACAGACGGAGATTCACTTTGATCACCACCTCTACCACCACCATCACCACCACAGCTATCACCACCACTACCACCACCACTACCACACCCTCCACCACCACTACTATACCCTCCACCACTACTACCACACCATCCACCACCACTACCACACTACCCACCACTACTACCACACCACCCACCATTACTACAACACCTCCACCCTCCATTACTACAGCCATACCTCCACGAGCTATCTTTACCACAGCTACCACTACTACCACCACCCATTAAGTCGGGACTTCATCTCAGGTCCCACTAAGCTTTGGATCCTCTCTGCCCTCTGTTGGGTTAGAGGAGCAGCTGGCCAATCTAAACTGGATTGTGCTTAAGCTGCTTGCTACTGATGAGCAACGAGCTACACAGCTAAACTAGCTGATGGAGCTCAATGCTGCTTAGGCTCAGCAGATAGCAGCTCAGAGTCAAGATTTTGCTGAGCTTCGTGAGCTGCAGACTTCTTCAGTACAAAGGATAGATGATCTTAAGGCGAAGAACAAGAAGTTGATGCTACGACTCAAAGGCTCCAAAGATAAGCCCCTCAAGATCAGAGAAGGAGATGATGATGGTGATGATGAAGATAAGAATGATAGTGATAATGATGAGACAACTGAAGGTGAATGAATAAGGGGAAGGCAGGGTGATAATGATGATGAAGAAGGAGATGCAGTTGCATCTGCCTCAGCTCAAGGTCAAGAGAGGAGGACAAAGAGAAATCAAGACCAAGGAGCATCATCTTCTGCCCCATCTGCTGAGAAGCCAGCCATACAAGACAAAAGTAATGCTTAAAAGCTTATGTACTTTGAAAACTTTGTACTTGAATATTGTATTAATATTATGTAATTAATGTTTATCTATCTTTATCAAATGGTTGAATGTCTTGATTAATTACTAACAATTGATGTGTTACATGTTTAAATCAAGCAGATCAAACATCTTAGCAAGATGAATGCGATGTTGCTCCCCTTCAGCAAATCAAGTCTCAACTCACGATGATTCTTGATTTGCAAGGGATTGTCACATGGTCAGTAAGCTATACTCCCGAAAAAGGAGAAATCATACATGACCTGACTGACGAGCAACTTGCTAAGATGTTCAGGCTAAACCCAGACGAGATTGTTAAGGGCGCTCCTACTTTTGAAGTTACAAGTGACGATGAGCTAAATGACATAGATGAAATCGAGATAGAGGATGTCACTGCTGGCCACTATCCAGAGTATACTGACCGAAAGGGAAATGTAGTCCCCAACTTGGGTGATACTCTCGGCAGTGATACATTTGACAAGCTGGATCAGATGGAGAAAGAGACGGAGAAGAATGAAGGTCAAGCCCAAGCCTCAGAAGCCGATGTTGACATCAAAAAAGCTGTATGGGCGGCCTGTTTTGCTGAGATCCGAGCCATGCATACTGCACAAAAGCCCAATGTCTACACCAAGTTGTACAAAGTCAAGAAACACTTAAAGGTGTCAGGCAAGATCATCACATGGGCTTATTTTGAGGATCTGAATGTGTATGCAGTGAAGAGAGAAAAGGGCATAGAGTACTTTAGATTCCCACACGATCTAAAGACTCTCCCTGGTTTTGAGCTCAACCAGCTGGCACGCCTAAAGTTGCTATATGCTAATCCGAAGAAGATGTCAGGCTGGTTTGAGGTTGCACTAAGGAAAGAATGGGTCAAATTCAGGCCACAACAACCAACGAGATATATTCGTAGGTCTGAGTTGAATCCAGTAATGGGAAAGCCAAATATTGTGTTGAAGTGGAGTCCTCCGCGTACAATGTCTAGAATCCCTCTAAGGGAAATGCCACAAGACTTCACTCCACACTTCAACTGGTGGTATTACGATTGGAGAACAGGTGAAGCGGTAATAGTCTTACAAAAGGAGAGCCAAATGGATACTAGCCGGGTGTTTGACCCCATGTGGTTGACTAACTTGTCTGCTGATGATGTATATACCTTATACAAGTGGCCACTATTCTATGATTCGCAGGATATTGTACAAGCCCTCCAGTTTCAAAATGTTATACGACTCTGTTTCGCGTTTAAGATAAATGCCGGAGTTACAAGAGAGGAAAAGTATAAGAAGTTTGAAGAGCTGATGAAAAATGTTAGACAATGATGAAAACTAGGTCCAAGGGGGAGTTTGTTGATACATGTGTACCTAGTTTAGGAGCTTAATGTAATATGTCTATCATGTCTTACATATATGTAATTGAATGGGTATGAATTAAATACAAAGTATGGTTGATGTTTATAATGTTTAATATTTCATTGTTTATAGTGTGATTACTTATAGTGAACTAAATATATAG
Organism: Flaveria bidentis; assembly: GCA_018326385.1. NCBI lineage: Eukaryota > Viridiplantae > Streptophyta > Magnoliopsida > Asterales > Asteraceae > Flaveria > Flaveria bidentis. The sequence goes on along the minus strand of BJCM01111136.1, from coordinate 2,032 downwards.
GTTTGTGGTTGTTGTATATAATTCTTAGTCAATAATGATTGAGAAACATGTTCAAACTTAAACGTGTGAAGTTCTCATGCGAATGGACCATGCTAATAGACCATACGCATGTATACTTCATGCTAATGGACCAGTCGCACGACTGAACCAGGAGACTGGATCAGTCGCACGATTGAGACATAAGATTGACTCAGTCGCACGACTGAACTTTCAGTCGTATGGTTGGAGCAATCGCATGATTCAGTCGCACGACTGAACCATGCTAATGGTTTAGTCGTACGATTGGAAGACCCTAACCTATAAATACCACTTAATTCGTGGAAAACGTAACAATTCGAATACATGCGCACATAATTGTACCCTAGCCGTCCAGAGGATCAAGAAAACCTGTTCCAAGTTTATAGATCACAGTTGATCGTGTTCTAATCATTCGTAACGGTTCATTAATCGTTAGATTGATCTGAACTGTGTTCTCCCTGATTAGATCGTCAATCAAATAGGATTCCGCACTATTTGATCTGGTATACTCGTAGAATCAGTTAGTACTCCGTACGTACACGGTCCCTAACAAAACCAGCTTTCCTATGCAAAGCATCCTAACTTCAATACTTGAAAATCGTGAAGTTGCGAGTTAGGGAACATTAAAGTACAAAATAATACATCTGAACTGTTATTTATTTTAACCTGAACATTATGTTTTCACAAATTCACCAAACTATATCACATAAACAAAAGTTACGATGGGCTTTCAAAAGCTACCAACCTTAGAAATTTGAATTATTTTGGTTTTCTCTTAAGGTCAGCTAGTGAATTGGCACATTAGCTGTGATCCATTTGTAAGAACACAATTGAAAATTAATCTACATATCATAAGCTCATAATCCATGAAAATCTAATACTTTAAGTTTTATAACGTTGAAATAAGAGCTTAAAATTAGTAACAGGTTTGTGTACGCTAAACAAATATGTTGAAATTTACTAAATAACAATTAAGTCAAACTTATTACCACCTGAATAATCATCGGCTACCAACATCTAATGAAAGTTATATTGCCTTAGGATCCTCTTTGACCCATTATACAACTTGCTTATATAACCATATTTACATCATGTATATGTATTCATGAACCAGAAATGGTAAAATAATCATTATGCTAAATACATAACTACTTTAGGATCATCAAGAACCATATCATAAGTGAATATTATAGTAGACTTGAAATAAGTTAGTAATCACTTTCAAAAGATCTAAACTCATGTTAGTTTAAAAATAAAAGGCATTATTTTGACCGATCAAAAGCTTTTTTCTTAAGCTGAGGAGTAAATTAAAGTTCATATATTGTCAACAACAAAGTCCAAAAAGCATGTCATAAATCTAACGAAAAGGATACATGAATAAATGAAATCAAAATGATAAATCAGGCTAAAGAGACATATTTTCACCTTTTGTAGAACAGTTTAAAATCTGAAAAACGAAGAACTCGCAGCATCAAAGAATCATTGAAACATAATGTTCTATTACCTTTGATATAGAAAAGTATGCAACAAGCTTGTTAATTTGTTTCAACCATTGATTTTCAATTGCTTTTTGTAACATCAAGTTCTCCATAAAAGCAACAATTAGCAACATACACCAGTTAAATCTGAAATTTAAAAAACATGACCTAATGAAACCCAATCATAAACCAATCTAAGGGTGTTGGATCAAGAAGAAGGCTAATGCAACCAAAACTATGTCACTTAAGTTATTTTGGTGCTACATACAAAGGCTTCCGAAGCTTATCATGGAACTTCCGAAGGTTGTAGAGTTCTTCCGAAGACAAAGTAAAAGATCAACTTCCGAAGACAGAACTCTACTTCCGAAGACAAGTGCATACTTCCGAAGTTCAAGTCTCAGAAGAATAAAGTAAAGACCACTTCCGAAGTATAATGAAAAGATGAAGTCTCCAAGCCTTGGAAGAATCAGCCTCTTCCGAAGTATAAGTGGCTTCGGAAGTACTTACTCTTCCGAAGCCATTTAACCTTCGGAAGA
>BJCM01111130.1:0-16320 GCA_018326385.1 Flaveria bidentis | reverse complement strand
AAGAAGTAAAGATAACTACTGATTGAAAACTACTGAAGAAGTAAAGATAACTGCTGATTGAAAACTACTGAAGAAGTAAAGATAACTACTGATTGAAAACTACTGAAGCGTAAACCATCACAACTACTGAAGAGAACTTCTTCAGCTGTTATGACAAACTTCTGAAGACTGTCTTCAGCTGGTCTTAAGACAGTCTTCAGCTGTTGTCTTCAGCTGATGTCTTCAGCTGTTGTCTTCAGCTGATGTCTTCAGTTGTTTTCTTCAGCTGATGTCTTCGGTTGTTGTCTTTAGCTATTGTCTTCAGACTTTGTCTTCAGACTGTCTTCAGACTTTGTCTTTAGCTGTTGTAGACTTCTTCAGTTGTTATGATGTCTGTGGGACTTAAAGGTTTTTCTGATCTGGCTCATTGGTTCTTTTGGTCCAACAATATTCTTGTTCGTTCTATTGTTTGTCTCTTGGTTTTGGTTTTTGTTTCCTTCCATCAAGAACACACTCAGATATCAACCGATCCAGCTACTTCACAAGTACTAATGGACTCGTTGGGTAATAAACTCCAGAAAGACACGTAGTTGCGTTTTTAAAAATTTTAAGCATTTTTGTTACTTCTTCGATAATCGCCCAACCCGATGGATGGTAAGAATTTCTCTTTTCCCCAATTACCAAACTATTATGAAAGGCTATTATTATGAAAGGCTATTAAACTTTCTTTTTGTTCAATAGCTTTTTCAAACATGTTACAAGTGGAATTCCATCGTGTTGTTCAATAGCCTTTCTATATTTTTAAATAATCTCTTCAAAGAGTAGGACAACTTACATTGGTGTGACATGGTTGGAGAGTTTGTTGAATGAGTCTAGTCAAACATTTGTTGTCGAAATGTTTGAATGTCAAGCTTTCTTGAATTACAAATTGCGACATTTGCTCCTGAACCGCATCAACGTTATAAGCCCAAATATTTCCTTTGTTTGTCATCGAAGCTTAACCTTGAGAAGGTTCACCTTTTATCGCTTCACAATATTTATTTGAAATATGGTTTTTCAACGTTGTGTTTGCATCTTTTTTGAAAAACTTATGACAAAACTTGCAACGAGCCTTGTTTGGACCGCTAGCCATTTGCCATAAATCGTAATTGCACCATACTTCGGGGTTCCTGTTCATAGGAAGGATTGCTACCACCATGTTGCTTGAAGACGCTTCACACCTAATGGATGATTGAGCACTTGATGAAGCCATTTGAGAGATTTTTTATGATAGCGTTTAAAATGAAACTATTTATGAGAGCGTTTTTGAGATTTTTGAGAGTAGAGAGTGTTATAAGTTGTTGTGATTCAACCAAAACATCAAATACATATATATACTAACCTAGTGGGAGTATAATGGTAAAAAACAACAAAAACGGTCAAAAAATGGTACAAGCGGCTATATAGCCGTTACCCAATGGTAACCGGTATGAAAACCGGGTTGAAACCGGTTTGAAACCGGGTCGATTCAAAAACGGTTTGAGTTTTCAAATTTGAAACCCGGGGGAGAACCAATGGGTTGGGTTGGTTTCGAACCGGTTTGGGCCTCAAATCGGTTTTCGGTTTTTCCGGCCGAACTAGTTCCCGAACTGGTTTTTTTGGCCACATCTACTTCGTTGTTCTTCACCTAATGTTTAACTTGCATATACTAACAGTGTTATGTGTGTATATATGTATGCTAGGTTATATAATCATGTGTTATATGGGTTGAAATAACAAACTATATTATAAATATTATATACATATAGAGAAAGTTTACTATACAAAGTCAAGAAATCGTGCGAAGTAATTTCAATCATTGATTTAGTTGATTAACGGTTCATATTAAAGAAGAAATAATCACGAATAAAATGAAAGATAGAGAGGTAAATTCGAAAACAACCTATAATTATTAACTTTTGTTTTGTAAATTCCCTTATTTTTTAAACGTATATAACTTTTTTAGGCGACTTTATTTTTTTTAAAGAAAATACACCATAAAATCAACTTTTTTATTCTCTTTAATTTAAGTATAGTATTGCTATACTTTTGTAAATAAAATCAACACTATTTTTTAAAACGTCTATGTGTTAGGCGTATAACTTGCGGATTATTAACTGCGTAATTATGAATATAACTTGCGTAATTATCACGTAACTTACGTAATTATAAATATAAATTGCGTAATTACCTTTTATAACGTGTGTAATTTTACTTTGTGTAAATATATATATATATATATATAATTTGCGTAATTATGTATCTTTTATGCGTAATTATAGCGCGAATGGTAATCGGTAATGCTATATGAGTTATTTTACACCCTAGTGACTTCTTACGCTTCGTATTGAAATTACATATTGTATAGTAACCGACTCATATATGTATAATCTAATATATGTTATAGACAAGACATTAATAATGATAATGTTAGAATTTTGTATTTTGTATGGGGTCTAACAAACTTTAACATTTAATGAGAATGTTATTTTCTATTATAACCCGTGACATTTGTTTTCCTAAAAACTTTAACATTTGATGTTTTGTAGTTCTATAATTTTGTAGAGTCAAATATTCCTAAATTTCAGATAACTCCACCTATAAATGATTTGAAACTAGCACTTAATGTAAATCATAGTCAACAACTTAACGTGCATAATACACAACTTAAAAATACATAAACATTCATGTACCTATCTTTTATTGATGAAAAAGTAAACCATAAGATGAAGTTGGTAAGAAGTTATGAATAAATAATAACGTTCTCATAATATAAGTTATTCTTCTTTCATACTATTTTAGCCTAAATGTGTATAGATCTGAAACATATTATTTTATTATATTAAAGTTTTGTAAGACTCTGTTCTCAGGACGCTCACAGTCGGTCATTCATTGCAGATAAAACATAAAACAAATATTTAAGTTTACTAAAACAACGTAGCGGAATAATTTAAAACCATTTCATAATTGTTTTTGCAAAATAATACAACATTCATAATCATTAAAAAATATTGTTTGTTTGTATTATAATGCAAAAACATCATCGTTCAACAAAATGGATGCGATCCAAAAAATGCCAAATATCCGACCCCATGCCATCCTCTACAACGTTTACCTACCAATTGGAAACATATAAAAGTTAGCGTTGCTGAGTGAGTTCTAGTTTTATAAAAATATTATATTACCTTTCATTTGTTAAAATATTTTCTTTCTTTCGCACATGATCACAAATCATACGTACAATAAGGTAATATTTATTATCTTTCTTCATCGTTTGTTTCATACATATTGCATGTTTCGTACTTATCGCACTTTTTGTACATGTATTATCTTTCACTTCAATCTATGATCCTATCGTATGCTTAACCCCCCTCTAGGGCACAAAGTCGTATCATCTAGGGTTAAGTGATAAGGACCTAACATCGCACATATCGCACGTATGGAGTAGTCACATAGACAAACTCCCCCTATGTGTGAACCCTTAAGGGTTAGCCAAGATCGCACGCTGTAAACACATAGTTGAGCTAATTACTCTCAAGGAGTTGTGAACCTCCTTACATTTGCTTGCAAGACTTTCCGTTCGTTCATTCATAATGTTCCACTTCCATTATCTTAAGTCTTTAGCTTCGTTAAGATAATACTTTACGTTCGTTAACATAATCACACCACGTAAAGTCACGTCATAATACATAATAAGGAACATAAGGAAACATATCATACATAATCATAACATCATCACACATCATCATACACATCACACATCATATCATCCATCATCATAAAGTCAACTTACATCATCCCAGGAACACCCTAAGTCAAAGCCTAATACTTTATTTTTTTTCTCAAAATTTCAGAAAATAAACTAAGTCCTAGGCGCATGGGCACTATGCAGACGCATAACCTTTGAAGTGCATGGGAACACTTAGGCGCATGGGAAAAATTCTAGCGCATGGGCACTATTTAGGCGTATGACCCAACACTTAGTCAATTTCAGGCATTTCTAGGCGCATGGGCACTATACAGGTGCATGAGTGCCTAGGCGCATGGACACTTAGTAAATTTCCAACCTAATTCAAGGCTCATGAACACTATTAGGGCGGATGGGTTTTGGGCGTATAGGACAACACTAAGGCAATTTTTACCGTTGGGCGCATGGACAACCAACTCACACTATCTCATTATAATCAGTCTCAAATCAACATTCAAACGTATACTAAGCTTAATTCTAAGCATCATAGCATGCACATAACACAATCTTGTCATCAAAATGCACCCAAATCACCCCACCCACATTCACACATACACATACACACGAGTACAAAACCCATTTTTATAAAAACATTTACACATACATTTTCAGCCCTAAAATAAGTTAAAACAGGTAAAGAAGGGGTTCTAGAACTCACATTTGAACACTTTCAAGTATGACTTCTTTAAACCTGTTTGCAATTGAGTTTGACCACCTAGAGTCCCACCAAAACGCGCACCCGAACACAAACAAACACACATAAGCACAACCCGAGGTCAAAACCCAATAAGAACACCTAAGAACCAAGAATTGTTACCTTGAATTTGGTTTCTTCTTCTTCTTTCTTCAAACCCGAGGGCTTTATCTGCTTCTCTTTCTAAATCCAAATCAAAAAGGTGAAAGTAACATGGTATGGCAGCCATGTTACTTTATACACCAACTTTTATACTTTTTGTCCTTTTTGACACATTTGGTCCCCTCAACTAGGGTTTAATTGCATTTCTTTCTTTTCTAAATTTTTTTCTTTATTTTTCATCTTTAAAATATCCGGGTGTTACAAGTCCACCCTCTTATATAGATTTTGTCCCTGAAACATGTTATTCCTCAAATAAATATGGGTAATGTTGCCTCATCTCTTCTTAAGTCTCCCACGTAGACTCAGATCCCTTCCTGTTCTACCAATGTACACGCACTAGGGGAACCACTTTATTACTTAACCTATTATCCTTATGATCAATGATTGCCACTGGTTGCTTCACATAATTGAGTTGTTCATCTACTTCGATATCCTCTAATGGTATAACCATATCTTCATCAACTAAACAATTCCACACATGAGATACATGGAATGTCAGGTGAATTCCACTTAACTCATCTAGTAACTCCAACCTATAGGCCACCTCTCCTACTCGAGCAATAATTTGGAAAGGCCCTATGTATATCGGGCTCAATTGCCCTGCTTTCTAAACCGAATGATAACCTTTCAACGTGAGACTTTCAACATAACTCTATCACCCACCTAGAACTCAATCGGCCTACATCTCTTGATGGCATACGACTTCTGCCTATCTTTTGGCTGCATTCATAAAGGCTTTGATCTTTTCTAGCTTTTCAGTCGTAGCCTCGATCACCTCAATACTTCCCAACTCCTTTTGCCCGATGCCACCCCAACAAGCGGGCATTCTATATCTCCTACCATATAACAGCTCATATGGGGGCATACCAATGATGGAGTGATAACTATTATTGTATGAGAATTCAGCTAATAGTAAGTGGTCATCCCAACTTCTGCCAAAATCAATGACGCATGCCTGAAACATATCTTCTAGCATATGTATCGTCCTCTCTGATTAACCATCCGTCTGTCGATGAAGTCGTGCTAATGTGTAATCTCATCCCCATCGCATCATGGAATTTCTTCTAAAATATGGATGTAAACCGGGTGTCACGATTAGACACAATAGACACCGGTACACCATGCCGAGCTATGATCTCTTTAATTAATAGATCCACCAATCTCTCAGATGAATACGTCTCACAAATCGGTAGGAAGTGAGTACTCTTCGTCAAACGATCCACTATCACCCAAATGGAATCATACCCTCTCGCGGTACGATATAAATTCGTATTAAATTCCAAGGTGATATGCTCCCACTTCCACTCAGGTATTTCCAATGGTTAGATCTTTCCATATGGTTTCTAATGTTCGGCCTTCACTTGCAAGCAAGGCACTTACTCACATGCTCCACCCCGTCGCATTTCATACCCGACCACCATTTATCTTTCTTCATATCCTGGTACAACTTCATGGCACCGGGATGAATAGAGTATCGAGTCTTATGAGCTTCATCCATAATCTTTCCATGTAATTCCACATAACGTGGAATCCACATTCTTTCAAATCGGATCTTAACACTGAGAGCGTTTTCACCTAACTTCGCGACTACACCTCTAATCCTTTTAGAGTTAAGATGATCTTCTTTCAAAGCATCATCCTGAATCTCTTTGACCTGCTTCATCACGTCGGAGGTCATTACTAACTGATAAGCCTTCACCCGATTTGGTTCCGGCCTCTCCTTTTGACTAAGGGCACCCGCCACTACGTTCGCCTTGCCCAGATGGTAATGGATCTCCTAATCATAATCCTCTATCAGCTCCAACCATCATCACTGCCTCATATTTAAATCTTTCTGCTCGAAGAAGTATTTCAAGATCTTGTGATCCGTGAAGATGGTGCACTTCATCTCATATAAGTAGTGCCTCCAAATCTTTAGTGCAAAGACTACAACTGCTAGCTCTAAGTCATGAGTAGGATAATTAACCTAATGAACTTTCAATTGTCATGATGCATAAGCTATAACCTTTCCTTGTTGTATAAACACGCAACCCAACCCTAAGTAAGAGACATCTGAATAGATCACCAAATCCTCGCTTCCTTCGGGTAATGACAAGATAGGAGCTTGTGTCAATCATTTCTTCAACTATTCAAAATCCTTTTCCTGCTCTTGACCCCATATAAACTTCACGTCCTTGAAGGTCAACTTAGTCAATGGAGAAGTTATCTTGCCGAAGTCTTGAATAAATCTCCTATAGTAACCTACCAACCCCAAGAAAATATGAATCTCGGATGGTGTCTTCGGAGACTTCCACTGTATCACCACCTCCACCTTGGCCAGATCAACCATAATCACTTCAGGGTTAACCCCATGACCTATGAATTGAACTTTGCGCAACCAGAACGCAAAATTGGAGAACTTAGCATACAACTGCTCCTTTCTCAGTGTTCCTAATACCTCCCGAATGTGACCGACATGCTCCTCCTCGCTAATTGAATAAATCAGGATATCATCAATAAACACAATCACTGATTTATCCAACATCGGTTAGCACACTCGGTTCATCAAATCCATAAAACAGTCGACGGGTTGGTCAAACTAAAAGACATAACGAGGAACTCGTAATGTCCATAACGTGTGCGAAAATCTGTTTTAGGAATATCTTCCTCCTTCACCTTCAACTAATGGTAACCAAATCAAAGGTATATCCTTCAGAACTAACTGGCACCTTGGAGCTGGTCAAACAAGTCATCAATCCTCAGTAGCGGGTACCGATTCTTCACCATCAACTTATTAAACTCGCAGTAGTCAATACGCATCCTCACACTACTTTCCTTCTTTCTTATGAATAAGACCGAAGCACCCCATGGAGAGATACTCGATCTAATGAAACCTTTATCAAGCAACTCTTGTAGTTGCTCCATCTATTCCTTCATCTTGGTTGGAGCCAACCGATACAGTGCCTTAGCAACAGATTAGTCATTTTGCATCAAATCAACCAGGAACTCGATCTTGCGGTCTGATGGCACACCTGGTAAGTCTTCGGGATACACATCTGGGAATTGTACACACAATCGGTACATCAGACAATTGTGGTGTTGGCGTATCCACATCCTTCATATAGGCCAAGTAGGCACTACATCCAGGCCTCATTGACTTTCCTGCCACTGCCATCAAAATTTGTAACACCCCGAAAAGTCAAATCGAGTCATCGAGGATAATGTGCTTAATTTGTGGGTATTTAATAAAGGAAGGAAATGGGTTATTGGCTACTTAGGCTTATGGGCAAGAGCCTAAGTGATTTAGGGCCCATAATCAGCCTTCAAACCCACCTAATCAGCCACCATCTTCCACACTTGAACCCTAACCACCAAATGTCGTAGAGAGAGAAAGTAGAGAGAGAAAGTAGAGAGAGAAAGTGAAGAAAACTCAAGATTTGAAGCTCAAAGGTTATAGGATTGAAAATCTGAACGATTGAGTATCAAACCATAAGAAAGGAGCAACAAATCCAGGTAAGAATTAGCCACTAAACCCTTCTGTAGATCAAACCCGGATTCTAGGGTTTTGGGTTTTGAAAAGTTGCAAAGAATCGCATAAAGGTCACATTTTTACGTACGAAAACATCTAAAAAGCGTAGATATATCCTCATGGATGATTAACTAAGAGATTGTATGTAAAATGTTGCAATTTTGGGTTAAAAACAGGCTAGTTCGTAATTTTTATGCGATCTGCGAAACTGTGTAAGCATCCAGGGAAATTGTATATTCAAGCTGTGAAACTGTGGGTTTTCTACAAAACTATAGTTTCGCAGATAATTTCGCAGCCATGGAATTCCAACGAAAGTTGGGGCGAAACTGCCATGTGAAACTGTCAGGGAAACTGGCAGGAAAACTGTCAGCGAAACTGGCAGCGAAACTGGCAGCGAAACTGGTATCGAAACTGGCAGCGAAACTGGCAGCGAAACTGGCAGCGAAACTGGCATCGAAACTGGCAGCGAAACTGGCAGCGAAACTGGCAGCGAAACTGGCAGCGAAACTGCCAGCGAAACTGCCAGCGAAACTGCCAACGAAACTGCTTTTCTGGCAGCGAATTTAGGTAGAAATTAACCCTTTTAAGTGTCAACTTATCTGCAGGCTATGTAGTATGATCTTAGCCTTGTAAGCTTAGTTTAGAAGTTGGTCTTGATATCCAGGTGAGTTCTAGATCCCCTTATTTGTAAGTTTTTCCATGTTTTGGGGTTATTATGCATACTAAATATACATTTTTAAATGACCAAGTTTTTCCAGCCAGGGGCGTTTCCCCTTGGACCCTACTAGGGTCTGCCGCCCCTAGGACCCCGCTGTCAGGGTCTGCCACCCCCAAACCCCCGCTGTCCCATGGAGGGTCGGTTATGTTTTATGATTACTAGTACTTGGCATTTGTGTGCATAATAAGTTAAGTATTATACATATTAAAGTGGAAGATGATTTTAATGAAAAGTGAAACTTAATGAATGTTACCCCCGAGCTCGTTTGATGATGAAAAGTCTTGCAAGCACTATGATAGACTTTACTTATGTGAGTCTGATATATGATGATTGATCTGTGTTAATGAGCGGGCTATGTGCCTTGCAGTGTGGAACAACTGTCGGGGCTTAGCTGCCATGATGATGTGTACCGACAGGGATCGACATTCGTTGTCGATCAACATGGAGCTCTTGTTTTATGCAATCTCGTTTATGATTAAGTGAAAGATATGAAAGAATGAAAGATAATGAGCATGCTTATTAAGAGAAAATTTTATGTATTATGTATGTGTGGTCATTATATGAAGGATAAAGTTATATTTTCTTATTTACCTAAAACTAGAACTCACTCATGAAAGCTGACTTTTACGCATAATAGTTGGCAGGTAAATGCTGATGCTGAGGATGGCACCACAGAGCTACTTGGGGAGCTATGGATGGCATTCCTGTATATGAAATTATTTAATGTAGTTTAAGAACAACTACTATGTTTTGTTTACAATTAAAGGACAAATGTATGAATACAATATGGTTTCTAAGTTTTAAATGAATGTCTAATTATTTCCGCTACAATGTTTTTGTTATTAAACTGATTTTATGCTATGATTAACCAACTGTGAGGCTTCCCGGGAACGGGGCCTTACAAGTTGTTATCAGAGCCAAAGTTTAAGAGAATTGGGTAAACTGTTTTCAAAACCTAAACATAAACTGAAAATTTGGGAGCATTGATGCCAACCCAAGTAGCTACGTGCCATGAGGTAAAACTTCCATGTAAAATTTGGGATTATGTGCGTGTGCTATATGTTCTATGTGCTTCTAGATTTGAATAATGACAAGTGTTAGGATAGTGATTTCTTGGGACAAAAGGGTAAGATAAGTAGTTAATCACACTAGGCTACTGTAATTAAGGACCTACATACTTATAATGATCTGAGCAATTATCTTGAATAACTATTTTGGTGTTTGAATATTATAGGATTTAGTCATGGCTGGTAAAAAATCAGGGAAGGCAACCCGAGGAGGTGCTCGTAGCGGGCGTACTACTGAGCCACATGTCACCGGAAGCAAAGCTAATGCTCCCGAGACTGTTCACAAGGATTCGGACCTCCATAGTCACCCGGAGGGGGAGGGATCAGCCACCCTCAAATCCACTATGAAGGAGGCTATCGCTGATGAGGTCTACAATGTTATGTAGAGTGTGTTACCCTCAGTAGTGACTGAGGTGATTAAAGCAGTTAGGGATGGAGAGAAAGCTGAGAATGAAGGGAAGGAAAATGAGAAGAATTCAGGGAAGTCCACTGGGAGGACTAAAGAATCTGAAAAGGAGCCATCAAACCCTAAGGTGGTACTTCATGATGATGACAGTGATGAAGAGTTTAAAAAAGAGACTACTAAGGGGTGCAACTATAGGGCATTTCAAAGGTGCAAGCCCCTGAACTTTGACGGTAACGACAATGCTACTACCGCTAATCGTTGGGTCAGAGAGATGGAAGCGGTACCGGAAATTAGTGTGTGCAGGGAAGATCAAAAAGTTAAGTTTGCCACTCATTCTTTCGTCGACTCAGTGTTGTGCTAGTGGGACAATATTGTCCAGGCTGATGGAAAGCGATCGATAGTGAAAGTGAGGTGGTTTGAGTTGAAGGAGTTAGTGTTGGAGGAGTATTGTTCCCATTGTGAATTAGACAAGGTTGGAAAGGAGTTCTTGTATTTGGAGGCTGGGAACATGACTCACCAAGAGTATACCTCCAAGTTCAATGAACTTGTAAGACTTGTGCCATACATGGTGACACCTGCATCCAAGAAGATCAAAAGATACATACAGGGTTTGCCTATGGATATTAGGAGGAACATGATTGCTGCCAGACCAAACACGTTTAGGTCTGTGATGGATTTAGCTGGGAGGTTGTACAATGAGAGAGACCCAATGTCTGTACAGAAGAAGGTGGAGAAATGGAATTGGAACAAGAATGGAAATGGGAAGAGGTTTGGAGGTGATAATTTTAGGAGTGGGGAGAAGAGGATGAGGGTTGAGGATCAGTCTGGGAGACAGGGAAATACTGGTGAGAGAGGTGCTTGTAGAAAATATGGAAAAGGTCATTCGGGGGAGTTTAGAGTTGGGACTGGAAAATGTTTTAAATATGGGGGTGAGGGCCACTATGCTAGGGATTGCAAGGCAGTAAAGTGTTACCAGTGTGGTGACATGGGACATGTGGGGAGGGACTGCAAGAAAGGGAAATCAGGAGGATCAGGAACGGTTAAAGCTGGAGATAAAGGAAAGGGTGATGGTTTGAAGGCAAAGGCGAAGGCATTCAACATAACTCGCGAGGAGGCTAGGGCAGATCCAGAAGTAGTTTCAAGTATGTTTCTGATAGACCCTGAATATGATTTAGTGCTCTTTGATTCTAGTGCTCGTAGGAGTTTTCTGTCTGCTGCATTTTGAAGTTTGTTGCATGATAAGAGTAGAACATCAGATGAGCCTTTCTATGTAGAAATAGCCATTGGTAAGTCCACTAAGGTAACTGAGGTGGTTGAGGATTGCCTGATTGAGTTAGAAGATTGTAAGTTCCTTGCTAGGTTGCATGTTATGGCCTTAGGAGGTTTTGATGTGGTGTTAGGCATGGATTGGTTAGCTAGCTATAAAGCCAATATAGTACGTAGCAAGAAAGTAATTCGTCTAATAGCGCCCGATGGTAGATCTATTACAGTTCATGGAGATAAGGTGTGTTGTGTACCGAAGGTCGTGTCGATGATCACAGCTAAAAAGTACTTGAGACGTGGGTGTAGCACTTACTTGGCCTATGTAAAAGATGTGGATGTTCCAAAGCCACAGTTATCAGACGTGCCGATAGTGCGCGAGTTTCCTGACGTCTTTCCTGAAGACCTGACTGGTATGTCGCCTGACCACGAAATCGAATTCCAGATTGATTTGCTACCAGGAGCACAGCCCGTCACTAATGCACCGTATCAATTAGCACCTTCGGAGATGGTAGAACTGAGGGACCAGTTGCATGATTTATTAGATAAGGGCTTCATCCGACCGAGTATCTCTCTATGGGGTGCTCCGATTTTATTCGTCAAGAAGAAAGACGGTAGCATGCGGAGGTGCATTGACTATCGTGTGCTCAATAAGCTGACCATAAAGAACCGGTATCTGTTTCCAAGGATCGACGACCTGTTTGATCAACTTTAGGGTGTCAGCTGGTTTTCAAGGATAGACCTGCGGTCTGGTCACCACCAACTGAAAGTGAAAGAACAAGACATTCCAAACATAGCGTTTCATACGCGTTATGGACACTACGAATTTCTGGTCATGTCCTTTGGATTAACCAACGCGCCAGCTGCCTTTATGGACCTTATGAATCAGGTATGTCGACTGATGCTGGATAAATCGATAATAGTGTTCATAGATGACATCTTGATTTATTTAAAAATGAAGAAGAACATGCCATCATATTCGAGAAGTATTGGAGAGACTAAGAAGCGAGAAGCTATATGCTAAGTTCACTAAATGCGTATTTTGGCTTCGAGAAGTTCAATTTCTGGGTCATGTGGTTAATCCTGAGGGGATCAGGGTGGACCCTGCAAGGTTGAAGCGGTGATGCAATGTGAACCTCCAAAGACGCCATCTAAGATTCGTAGTTTCTTACGCCTAGCAGGTTACTACAGGAGGTTTATCCAAGATTTCTCCAAGATAGCTTCTCCTTTGACTAAGCTGACCCGAAAGGACGTGAAGTATGAATGGGGTACTGATCAGGAGGGCACCTTCCAAGAACTAAAGATGAGGTTAACTCAAGCCCCTGTTTTGATGTTACCTGAAGGGAATGAGGATCTGGTAGTCTACTCAGATGCATCGTATGCAGGATTGGGTTGCATGTTGATGCAACTAGGGAAGGTGATAGCCTATGCTTCTAGACAATTAAAGGTCCACGAGGCCAATTATCCTACCCATGATAATTCATTATGAATGCGAAATTCATTATCATCCAGGCAAAGCCAATGTGGTTGCTAACGCCCTTAGCCAGAAGGAACGACCCGAACCAATTCGGGTGACGGCTTGCCAAATAATCATGACGCCTGATGTTATGACACAAGTGAGGGAGTTTCAGGATGAGGCATTAAGAGAGGACAGAGTCAACTCTGAAAGGATAAAAGGACAAGTTTCAGATTTGGAGGAAAACACCCTGGGTGTTAGAACCCGATTTGGGAGAATATGGATCCCTCAGTATGGGAATCTGAGGGAGAAGATCATAGATGAGGCTCACAAAACTCAATTTTCCATTCACCCAGTGCCACGAAAATGTATCAAGATCTGAAGAAAGATTACTGGTGGTCGGGAATGAAGCAAGATATGGCTAAGTATATAGGCAAGTGCTTGACTTGTCTGCAAGTGAAGGCAGAGCACCAAAAGCCACATGAGAAGATCCAGCCTTTGGATATCCCTGAGTAGAAATAGGAACACATCACGATGGACTTCATCACGAAGCTACCTTGCATGGCAAGAGGAAGCGATGCGAGCTGAGTGATTGTTGACCGGCTAACAAAGAGTGCCTATTTCCTACCAATTCATGAGACGTTTTCCTCTGAGAGGTTGGCGGAGCTATTTATCAAGGAGATCGTGGCTTGTCACGGCGTGCAGTGTCTATCGTCTCAGATAGGGATACGGGATTTACGACCAAGTCCTGGAAGAGGTTTCACGACTCAATGGGGACTAGACTGCATATTAGTACGGCTTACCACTCCCATACGGATGGTTAGTTAGAAAGAACAATTCAGAAGTTAGAAGACATGCTACGAGCGTGTGTAATCGACTTTGGTATGAAGTTGGGAATTCTCATATAATAATAGTTACCATGCCAGCATTGGTATGCCACCTTATGAGATGATGTGCGGTAGGAAGTGCATAACGCCTGTGTGTTGGGGTGACATCGGGCATAAGGAATTGGGAAGTCTTGAAGTGATTGAGGTCAAAACCGAAAAATTAGATAAGATTAAGGAATTCATGAAAGCTGTAAAGGATCGCCAGAAGTCTTATGCTGATAAGAGACGTAGGCCGATAGAATTTGAGATTGGTGACAAGGTTTTGATCAAGGTATCGCCCTGGAATGGGATCATCAAGTTTCAAAAAAGGGGAAGGATAAGCCAAAGATTCATAGGGCCATTCCGTATTATCACAAGGGTAGGGGAAGTGGCCTACAGACTAGAATTACCCGATGAGTTGAGTGGAATTCACCCTACGTTCCATGTATCTCATCTTAGGAAATGTCTAGCAGACAATGATGCATTTGTACCATTAGAAGACATTGAAGTCGACGAACGAGTGAACTATGTAAAGCAGCTGGTGGCCATCCTTGATTGGAAATAGAAGCACTTATGTAATAAAGTGGTTCTGCTGGTACGAGTACATTGGAGACACAAAAAAGGATCAGAATCTACGTGGGAGACCGAGGAGGAGATGAGGAAATTTTATCCTCAATTGTTTGATGACTGATAGGTTTCGAGGACGAAACCTAATTAAGTGGGGGATACTTGTAAGACCCCGAAAAGTCAAAAAGAGTCATCGAGGATAATAGGCTTAATTTGTGGTGTTGTCCCTTGGACCCCACTAGGGCCTGCCGCCCCTAGAACCTCGTTGTCAGGGGCTGCCGCCCCCGAGCCCCCGCTGTGCCACAAAGGGTCGATTATGTTTTATGATGACTAGTACTTGGCATGTTGTGTGCATAATAAGTTAAGTATTATATATATTAAAGTGGAAGATGATATTAATGAAAAGTAAAACTTAATGAATGTTACCCTCGGGCTTGTTTGATGATGAAAAGTCTTGCAAGCACTATGATAGACTTTACTTATGTGAGTCTGATGTATAATGATTGATCCTTTTCATGAGCGGGCTATGTGCCTTGCAATGTGGATCAAATGTCGGGGGTTAGCTACCATGATGATGTGTATCGATAGAGATCAACATTCGTTGTTGATCAACATAGAGCTCTAGCTTTGTGCAATCTCGTTTATGATGAAGTGAAAGATATGAAATAATGAAAGATAATGAGCATGTTTATTAAGATGAAATGTTTGGTTTACTAG
This sequence comes from Flaveria bidentis, assembly GCA_018326385.1. Classification (NCBI taxonomy): domain Eukaryota; kingdom Viridiplantae; phylum Streptophyta; class Magnoliopsida; order Asterales; family Asteraceae; genus Flaveria; species Flaveria bidentis. Next base: position 1,154 of record BJCM01111130.1, on the reverse strand, counting down.
AAACGTACCTGACACAATATCAGGGTCCGTCTAGCCTACTCCTAAGTCATCGTGAATGCCCTGGCGCTCGCCCTCTGCCCCTCGGTCCTGGTCTTCTTCCCTGCCCCGGAACTCTCCGCCCTCGGCTTCTTGCACTCCCTACACAAATTGCCATTTTCTGCACAGTTATGACACCTTATAACCCCATAGTCTCTCACCATATGGTCAGGCTTCCCGCATTTGAAGCAGATGTTTGATCCCTATTTGTGTTCTTCCGAATGCTCCTTCCCGCATCTACCATATTTCTTTGACCCCTCACCGGGTGTAACACATGCCGATCGCCCACCTTCGCAACCTTATTGTTTGGAGTGGCTCCACCACGTCCAAATCGTTTCCTGTTCTAGTGCCAGTCACCACAACCTTTCTTGCTCACCTCAGCTACCACCATCTCCCTTTCATCATATAGCCTTCCAGCCAGATCAACCACCGACCTGAAAGTACTCGGCCGGACGATGGCCATGTGCCTACGGATATCTCTCGACAATCCTTGGATTTATGTCTTGATCTTTCGTGACAGAGGAGTCACCTGATCCGACACCAATCATGCCATCTAGTTAAACTTGGTAGTGTATTGGTGATACGTCATTGTTCCCGCCTCTAGCTGCAAGAACTCCGTCGCCACCTTGTCCAACTCTCGGTGAGGACAACTCTTCGATCACCAATTTTTTCAACTCTGACCACCTAATTCTTCCAATTACCCTACTACCCTCGGCTTAGACGATATTGTCCCACCACAATAGAATCGAGTCCTCAAATGAATAAGTGGCAAGCTTCACCTTCTGGTCCTCTAAGCACTCGGTGATATCAAGAACAGCTTCCATCTCTTTCACCCACCGGTGAGCAGCAGTAGCAGTGCCATTACCATCAAAAGTCAGGGGCTTCCATCTTTGAAATGCCCCATAGTTACAACCTCGTGATACCTCAAGCACGTGCTTTTCTTCTTCTTCCTATATATATAGGTGTATATATAAACATATATACACATAATATATATATATATATAGATATATATACAAAGATATATATATATATATACATATATATATATAGATATATATATAGTATATATACATACATACATACATACATACATACATACGTAGATATGTGTAGAT
>BJCM01111118.1:0-32667 GCA_018326385.1 Flaveria bidentis | reverse complement strand
AGAATACGCAGCAGTAAGTCGCGGTTCATTCCATTCGGTTCATACCCCAACCGAACCTACCACATGAAATTTTTGTCCCGAAAATTAGAATATCAGGTTTAACAAATAACACCAGATTCAGCAATCTGTAACATACATAGAATAGGGTTTATAAGAAATTTGAAATAAACCCCAAAGAAAGAATTTTAAAGGTTTCGAGAGAGTTGTGACATTTCTTTTCTCTAAGGGATGATAAATTTGATCGTTAAGTTTGATCATGTGTCTTGCACATAAGGGTAGTTTAGTCTTTTTTATTTTTAAAACTATTTGTTTTTTTTTAATTTATTCTATATTAATAATACTTATTAAAATGAATTTTCCCAAACTCTCATCTCTCTTGAACCTCCACCACAAGTCACAACCCTATCGCCGCCATCTGCCAGCACCGCACCACTCCCCCTCCCCTCTCACGTTGCTGACTTTTATATTTAAATATATGTTTAGAGGGAGTGTGAGTTTTTATATATATAAATATTTCTTTATATTTTGGTTTTTTAGTTAAATAGATTAAAGACAAAATTACAAAAAAACGTCATTTAAGTTTATATAAAATTGCAGGTATTGTCATTTATCTTTAAAAAGTACTCTAAACAATTTTTATGTTAACATTTTGTAACAGATCTCGTCCTTTAGACTAACTGTCGTTAACTTTTTCTGTTAAGTGAAGGACAATTTGGTCTTTTTGCCTCTAAAGAACTATTAATGTATTTTTTTCCAAACATAAAAGATGGTTTCTGTAACTTTTTTATATTTTATTTAGTTTATGTATATTTATAATAATACACATACATATGATTTTTATATAACAAATAAATATAATATAATTATTGTTATCCACGTATTATATATAAATATAAAATATATAAATAAATAAATAATAACGATGTTTAGAGTTAAATAAAATATATAATTTTGTTTATATACGATAAACATATATTATTGTTTTCATCCATGTCTTATATATAAATATAAATTCTTACATAATTAAATATATTAAATATTTTCATGCACGTATAGCTAATTAATTATTGTCATCACGTCTTATATATATTATTGTTTTCATCCACGTATTTGTAATATAAATAAATAAATAATATAAATTATACAAATTATATTTATAGATAATACGTGGATGAAAATATTTAAATAAAATATATTATGTTATTTAAAAAATGATATGTACATGTATTATTGTAAAAATACATATATTATGTAAAAAATAAAAGAGTTACAAAAAACATCCTTTATGTTTGGAAAAATCTACATTAATAGTCCTTTAAAGGTAAAAAGACCAAATTGCCCTTGACTTAACAGAAAAAGTTAACGACAGTTAGTCTAAAGAACGAAATCTGTTATAAAATATTAACATAAAGGATGTTTAGAGAACTTTTTAAAGATAAAGGATGATACCTGTAATTTTATATAAACTTAAAGGACGTTTTTTGTAATTTTTTCTAGATTAAAAGACTTAACTATCCACATGTGTAAAGCACGTGAACTGATTTAATAGACAAATTTAACGTCCGTTAAAGTAAAGGACAAAAAATACAAGCTTTTACGCATGAATGATGTTTACTGTATTTTGTTCGGTTAAAAAAACAAAATCTAAAATTTAGTACAAACTTATACGACGAAAGTGTAATTTACTCCTTATTTTATAATTATGTTGATATTTGGAATTAGAAAATTCTAAGAAAAAATTTGTTCTAGAAAATCGAGTCACGTTATATCATTATATGACTTGTCATTTTGATTTTTTCTATTAAAACAAGGACAAGTTGAATATTCTTTCAGAAGAATAACCGTGTAGAACAAGTGCACATGTGGTTGATTAAAGTACACAAAAGCCTCACAAAAATAACTACAACTTGAGTTATCGGTTGAATACGACACAAACACAGTAATAAACATTTTATTCTTTTTTGATATATATCTCATGTATGAATCTTACTTACACCGCTTTTTGTTATCATAACCTTTTGAAATTTTCATGATTTGTTGTTGTCATAACCTTTTGAAGATTCATGATGTTCTTTATCTAACACACATGGGCGTAATATGTAAGATATATTGACAATTCTCAGTTTATCCCGTGTTTTTATGAATACGGACCCCTACCAAAACTTTACGACCCCTAAATCAAAATAGATTTTTTTTAAAAAAGAAATCTGTAACACACCATTTTGTTTCAAATAATAAGCACAAGGTCTAATCTCCACTTAAACCCAAATGTATAAGATGATTTTCAGTAGATGAAAATACGTAGACAAATATATTAAATATAATGTTTTATCATTTTCTAATGAAACCTTATTTTTATTACTTGTTTTAGAATATTATTATATTATTATATGTTTTATCATCCCTTCTGACGCAAACAACTACTTATATATTTAGTTGCAAATGGTAATCTTAATCAATATGTCATCCATTCTATTTTAATGCATAATGTTCAGTTCCACGTGTGTTTGTGTGTTAATATCAATCACTTGTCATATAAGCATCCGCCACTTGTAATCTCAACACACCAAACAAGAACTAAACTGTTGACGAATTTACCCAATGTTTTAGAGCTTCAACATCTTCTTGCATTATAAATACCCTAACATCAATCTCTAAAGATGAAACATCCTTAGAACCTATAAAAAACACATATATACACACACAAAAATGAGGTTTTTGTTGTTGATATCTGCATGGTTTGTAGTAGGGTTATGTTTCTTGGTGAATAGAAGGGAATGCATGATTCCCAAATCTTTATTGAAAGAAATTGATAGTGTAAACAAGGTTGGTTCGTATATTGGTGTTGTCGTGCCGAATGGTTTTGAAATGAACCCGCTTTTGCAATCGTCGAGCTTTGTAGCAAATCCAAAGCGTCCATATCTTGATGTTTCTGGTAATCAAATGTGTGTTTAGTATGGTTTACATACATATAATCATGATCAACTAATATAATCAGAGCCGGCCCAACTTTTTTGAGCTTAAAGCAAAATTTAAAATCAGGTTTTTTTTTCATAAACGAATATATATTTAGTTTTTCTTAAGACATTACGTGATATTGACATGGGTTTTTGTATATGGTTTGAAAAGTTACACGAGTAAAAACATATTAGAATTGAAGTGAATATTAGTGAAATCAAATCTTTCATGTATACAAATTTGCTACCTCTTTGTTTCTAGATATATATAATAAAAAGACATATAGAATCATCTATATCTTTTATATATCTAGAAATAATGATTATAAATCAAGAAACTCAAATGTTCTCATTCTTGTTGCTACTATTCTTGATCAAAATTTTCAAATAATGTAACCTAACACGTATTTTATTCAACAGGAAGAAGGTTTCGCATAGGAACTCTTGAAAATCAAAGGGTCATTGTCATCATGACCGGATTAAGCATGGTATGTGACAACAATCTAACAAAGTTTACGGTGCAACTATATATGCCCGTATCAATATCTCACAAATTATATGACACATTGACATCTTAATCGTTCATTTGTGTAGCTAAATGCAGGTATTACGACGCAATTATTGTTGAGTTTGTTTAACGTGAAAGGAGTTTTACATTTTGGTATAGCCGGAAATGCAAATACTGAACTTGAAATCGGAGATGTTGTGATCCCTAAATTTTGGGCACATACGGGCTTGTGGTCTTGGCAGGTAACAACTAATTTATATCATATAATAATATTAATATTTAAAAGAAAGAATATTTAAGTTATTCAACTAGATAACAACATATCGTTCTAACAATAATGTTTTTTGTTACTATAGAGATATGGACAAGGGTCCGAAAGCGAGTTACCTCTAGAATCCCCTGGAGACTACACAAGAAGCATAGGTTACCTAAAGTTCTCGAACTACAACAATGACACAATCACAGACAACCTTCTAAATAACGTATGGTATCAACCCGAAGAAGTATTCCCAATCAATACAACCCCGGAAGTCAGACAACATGTATTTTGGGTGCCCGTTGACGAGAACTACTTCGCGCTTTCCAAGAAGCTCGAGGTATTATATCCTTTTTATCAGAAGTTAATCCTTATAGCAAAAGCAGAAGGACCCGAAGCATAACTTTGTTATTATGCAGGGTGTGAAGTTGGAAGATTGTGTGAATGCTACAACTTGTTTACCTAAGGCACCTAAAGTGGCAAGAGTAGAGAGGGGTGTGAGTGCAAACATGTTCATAGATAATGGGGCTTATAGAACATTTCTAAATTCTAAATTTAATGTGACCCCAATTGATATGGAGAGTGCTGCTGTTGCTCTAATTTGCTATCAACAAAAAGTTCCATTTATTGCAATTAGGGCTCTTTCTGATCTTGCTGGTGGAGGCTCTGCTCTATCTAATGAAGCTTCTATATTTTCCCCTTTGGCAGCTCAAAATGCAGTTATTGCATTGGTTAATTTGGTGCAGTTATTGCCTTCATAATAGAGTGTTTTGTAATCTTAAAAGGGGTTGGTTATTTGAACACCCTAAAATTATAAATTAACATCCTAAAATTTCTATACAGGTCGTATATCCCTATACGTAGTATAGAGATATATAGGACGTATAGCTCTCTAAAAGCTCACTTAAACTTTCCTTGTTTTCAGTGTATTCGACCCTATACGTCGCGTATGGACCCATACATGACGTATAAAGGGGTGTCGATTAATCTGAATGAGTGCCTATATATTGGGACATTTCTTGTATAAAAGTGTATTTGTTATGATTATATCTTTGTTTTGTGACATTCATTGTTGTTTGTTTCCTTTATGAAAATGCATTTTTAAATGTTCAATATATTATATATTAGAACTAGAAATAGAATAACCACTTTTTGTCTTCTGCGTTTCGTGGCGTAAGTTTTGTCGTTTTTCCCTTTATGCCGTGTGATTTTGGTCATATTAGTTCGGCTCTTCGCAAACCATCAAATTGAATACTGATTTCGGTTCTGATAATAATTGCACCCAAAAAAATTGATGCTTGCTTATTTTCAGTTCGCTTCGTCATTGAACTGCAATAGTAATTGGGTTCGCTATAGCCTAAGATGCTAGAAAATTACTCGGTTTTCAAAAAAAAAGTTTATATCGGAATGATAAGAAAATCAAAGACAGTTACATGTTCCCCTTTTTAAAAAAGCTAACAAACGAAAGTTGTTCTTTCATGTTAAATTTTTTATCCTTTTCCCTTCTGCTACACGACATGAGTTTGGTCGTTAACGACTTGACTCGTCAAAAACCATAAAAGCGAATACTAAAACTAGTTCAAGTAGTACCAATACCGGCAACAATATTTTTCTCTCATATTTGGTTTGGTTCGATTCGTCACGATACCAAAATGGTAATTCAATTCATTGTAATCTACGATACTAAAAAGACACTCGATTGCAAATACAAGTTCATTATAATAAAATAGCTTATGTTTTTTTTTCTTATATCTCTTTTAAATAAATTTTTTTGTTTCTTATTTCCAAATGGAAAAATTCAAGAACTCGTGTTTGTTCTTTTCCTAATCAAACTTTTCTTAAAGTTCGAATATTTTCTCATGAAGTATCCTCAAAGAAATTAAATTTACCGGATAAAGATTCTATTTCAAACCACCTTCAAGAAACATTTCTTGCTGGATATTAATCCTAATATCTTAGGGCCGAAATTAAGGTGCTAATCAGCAATTACAAGAAAAAACAATCTTTTATCATTGTCCAACTGATTTTCCCAAGCAAAATCTTGTCTTGTATACAAACACAACAAAACATAAACAATGCCATTCTTGGATTGATTGTTTACAAACTAATTCTCTATAAATTCTTGTAAAATCGTTTCCTTTCATTTTCGTTTGTAAAATCAAGTTCTGTTGCTTCTTTCATGGAAGATACCGAGAGTCAGATCAGTAATGGAAAGCATACACCACCTAAAGACTTTGTATGTCCAATAACAACACTGATATTCGACGATCCAGTTACATTAGAAACGGGTCAAACATATGAACGAAAAGCTATTCAAGAATGGATCGATAGAGGAAACTACACATGCCCAATTACACACCAGAAACTTCATAATCTTCAACTTCCTAAGACTAATTATGTCCTCAAAAGGCTGATTGCTAGCTGGAAAGAATTAACACCTCGCAATGATCAGTTTGAATATCAAGAAACCAATTATGTTCATGTTCCTCAATCAGTTTCTGATTATTCTCCCAATAATGTCATAAATGAACTTAGACTTGTGATCACAGATCTTTGTACCTCAGAAGTTTTGAAAAAGGCAGAATTGGCTGTTCTCAAGATCGAAAGATTCTGGCAAGAAGCAAAAATGGAAGGTGAGATTCAAAGTTTGCTGTCAAAACCGCCTGTTGTGAATGGATTTGTGGAGATTTTGTTCAATTCAGTTGACACCCGAGTGTTGAAAGCAACAGTTTTTCTTCTTTGTGAGGTGGGTTCAAGAGATAATGATGTGATTTCAACTCTAACACGTGTTTATTCTGATGTTGAATGTATAATTTCCCTATTCAAGAATGGTTTGTTTGAGGCTGTTGTGTTGATTTACTTTCTGAGACCTTCGATTTCCACTTTTTTACAAATGGATATGGCAAATAAGCTTGTAATCGTCATCCAGAAACGTGAAGATGAGTTCTTGAAAATGTGTATGAATCCAAAAGCGGCTTCTGTCATATTATTAGCACAAATTATTGAAAATGATGATGATAATGGTGCTAGTTCAGAAGTCATTAAAAGTATTATTTCTGGGAAAGCTATAGAAAGCATTATTAAGTGCTTGGAGTTAGATTTTACAGAAGAAAGAATTGCAGCCATGAAAATACTTTTGAGATGTATACAACAAGATGGAAAGTGTAGAAATATCATTGCTGATAAAGCTGAACTTGCTCCAGTTTTAGAGTGCATTCTTAATGTCAGTGATCAAGAAAGATTTGAGATTGTGCAGTTTCTTTCGGAATTAGTTAAACTAAACAGGTATATCTTCTCGTACGTGTAGATGATTTTATGGTTAAATTTCATGGTATAAGTTATAACAACCATGAATTATCATCTTATTGTCATCCAAGTCTTCATTTTTTTCTTTTTAACTAGGAGAACATTTAACAATCAGATATTGCATATCATAAAAGATGAAGGTACTTACAGTACTATGCACACCCTGCTCATACATCTACAAACTGCTCACACCGATCAATCCCCAATCGTTGCTAGTCTCCTTCTGCAACTTGACCTTCTGGTTCGATTCACTCGACCTTTTTGTCATTCCATGTGTAAATACAATAGTTTGAAGTGTTAGATATGAGTGATAATAGTAGAACTTGATACAAATGTCATTGCAGATGGAACCAAGAAAGATGAGTATTTATAGAGAAGAAGCTATAGATAATCTAATAATATGTCTCAAGAATTACGACTCTCCCACTGCTCAACTTGCTGCTGCTAACACGCTTTTGGCCCTCCAAGGGCGGTTTTCTTATTCTGGGAAGCCTCTTCTTCGTAAATTTCTTCTGAAACGTGCTGGAACTGATAAAAATTATAGATCTACAATGCGATCTGGAGATGATCAAGAAACTATGGTTAGTAGTTGTTTGATACCCTTTTTAATCTTATAAGCATAAGCAAAAAAGAATTTTAATCTATGACATTTTACTTTAGGAAGAGGAGAAAGCTGCACAGGAATGGGAGAAAAAGATGGCATTTGTTTTAGTAAAACATGAGGCCGGGCTTATTTTTGAGGCGTTAGCAGAAGGGTTAAAGAGTAGACACGCAGAAGTATGTTTTGGGTGTTTTGTTTCTGCAACATGGCTTCTAAATATGCTGACCAATCTTCCTGAAATTGGCGTTCAAGAAATAGCGCGAGTCTGTTTGCTTAAACGCTTCGTGTCAATCTTTAAGTCTGCAAAAGACACAGAAGATAAAACTATTTCCATGCTTGCACTTAGCAGCTTTATCCATGACCCTGGTTAGCATCTCTTTGTAAATAACTTCACACTTGCAATTCTCAAAAATCATGTCAATCTTCTTCTTTTTTTTTCTAATTCTTTCAGACGGGCTTCGCGATATTACCATCTACAAGAAGGATATCAGCAAGGGTCTGAGAGAATTCAAGAAATCATCTATAGTAGCATTTGAAATGCTCAAAGTTTTATCAGAAGGAAGTGAATCTAGTATTGTAAGTTACTTGTCAAGACAGCTTATTTCACTCACAGATAATCAGATAAACCATCCCAAACGCCCTCGAAACACTTACTGTCATACATAAACACAATAAAATCATAATTTAGAACAATAATCTTTGTTGTTGGCATCAGGAACTGTGGAATCACAGAGAACTAGCTCAAGAAGATTGCAGCATCAACGGGGTTGTCCTATCAATCGTATGCCACAAAGATAAGATCTTTTCAGGCCATTCAGATGGTACAATAAAGGTAAATCTTGTTGTTCATCTAACACTGTAATTAGATAAACCCCAGAACACTATACATCACATTCCAATAAAACTGATCAAAAGTTCTTTCTTTCTTCGAATTCGCGACGAAACAACGAAGATCTGGACCGGTAAAAACACAGGTAAAGGTAAAGCCAGTGTTCTTCGTCTTACACAAGAGACTCGAGAACACACAAAAGCAGTCACTAGCTTAACTGTTGCACCATCAGGAAACACCCTTTACAGCGGATCACATGATAAAACAATCAGGGTAATCAATCGTTCACAATTTTCCTCAATTTGTGAGTTTAGGGTTAATTTCTGATTCTGTTTGATAAAGCAGGTGTGGTCGATCAACAAAGAAGATGTTTATTGCGAAGAAGTGTACGATATGAAAGAACATGTGAACAATCTACTAGTAGCTAACAACATCGCGTGCTTCATTCCACAAGGCACTGGAATCAAGGTAGAATTTGAAAACCCAAATTGGGGGAAAATGATCGAATTTAACCTTATTGTTCCTCAGGTTAATTCATGGAGCGGAGAATCGAAATTGTTGAATCCAAGTAAAGTTGTGAAGTGTTTGGCGCTTGTTAATGGGAGATTGTATCCTGGGTGTATGGATAACAGCATTCAGGTGCCAATTTGCTCGTGATTTTGCGTTTGAAAACCCTAAATCTTGTTGTTATCGATCTTGAAATGTTTACAGGACATCGATTTGGCGAGTGGAACATTAACATCTGTTCAAAGTGGATCAAGAAAGCTTCTTGCAAAAGGGAATCGAGTGAATGTGTTGCAGGTTCATGATGGATTGATATACGCTGCATGTTCTTCCATAGAAGGAACTGCATTCAAGGTAATGTGTTCGGTTAACGGAGACTGCGTGAGTTAGTCGTTTAAAAAAAATAAACCCAAGAAACGGATCAAGTCGGGTAACGTATCTACGAGACGATCTGGTTGGATTGTCCGGAAATATTTGTTCTTTTAATTTCAGTTACTATTTAGAAGTGTAACTAGCGTAAGGAATCGGGTTGGTTGTTTGTTTGTTTGTTTACTTATTGATTTTGCTTTTCTTCTAAGATATGGAGTGCTTCGAGTTACGATTTGGTCGAGTCTATATCGTTGGCATGTGAAGTGCGTGCAATGGCAATTAGTTCGGAGTTTATTTACTTTGGATGTAAGACGGGGACAGTGGAGGTATGGTGTAGGAACAAACTTGTGAGGAAAGAAACACTACAAATTGGTGCAAATTGTAAAGTTATGTGCATGGCTCTCGACAACAATGAAGATATATTGGTAATTGGAACGTCTGATGGTAGAGTTCAGGTAAAGTTAACCAAATAAAATTGTATAATTCATATTTTAAATCTAATTTAATTTAATTGACTTGTAGGTATGGGGAGTGAGCTAAAAAAGATGTTCTAAATGAATTATAAGAATTCATATAGTGGATGAAAGATTGCTGGAATTTCGTATCTTGTTTAAATAATTATTATGGTATATATATATATATAAACAAAAACTTCATAACATTCAATTAAATTGTATTATAAAAGGGTATATCCATAAATCACTTTTCTCCCTCGGTCCTAATAGATTGTTGACTTGTAATAAAGTCAATATAGATGAGCATTGCACAGCGTATATACTAAATACCCTTATTGAATCATAGTAATTTTATCTAAATGTTTTTTACAACAATCCACGTGTGAGTGGATTAGTGGTGACTATAAAGGTTGTCATAAAACATCCACGAGGAAAACAAAAAAATTCACATCCTGAATTAAGTTAAATTCTATGGTTGATAAATATATGAACTAAAAAGGGAACATATGTGATTATGTTTACATAAGTATACTATTTTAATCTTTCTTTTAACTCTACACGTCTTCATGTTATAGATCTCATGAGTAGTTCAGTCTTCTTTGCATGACTCGGATAGCTAGTTTTCTTTATTGTAATTTGTAACTTGGTATAAGCATGAAGTCATGTTCGCTACACAACCTAACAAGAACCATGTTCGTTACGCACCTAATAATGTAAATATGATTGTTTCAAGTGACAAAAATGAAACGATAAAATTAGTGTGTAATTTTTACACTAAACATGTAAGGGGAAAACTCACTTATTTGTAAAGAAGATGAGAAGTGTAGTTGTTTCATATGTGAATTGTTTAAAAACGAGTCATATTTATACATCATCATATATGATATCTCACAATTATAAAAAAATTAGTTGGATATAAGAGCATTGAGGTTAGGCATTAGAGTGACATACTCACGTCTCTTAAAGATCCAATATTATATCTTGAGCTAAATGGTGAAGACGATTTATGCTTTTCTTTTTTTTCGCTTTAATTCATGGTTTTTTCAACCCTCCATTCGTTACTCTTATGGAGATGCGCAAGTCTTGTAACTCTATGATGATTTGGAATGACAATATAGTTTTCGATTCTATAGGAATTTTTGACGCATAGAGTACGTATATTAAAGGCTAACCGAAACTATCAAAAGGACCATGAAAAATATAATAATAAGATAATAGTTTTGGATATATAACACGTAAAAGGATATGTGTGTTTCAGGTAATCACACTACATGTAACATAATAACATATTCGTAGTTGAACACATGATATCCCGGCCCGGCTGTTAGTGTAGCTGGGTCAAGCTAAGCTTGGGGTCCCAAAAAAATACATTCTGTTTTCAGAAATTTATATAATTATATAGAAGTTTATTGGGCTCATGTTTAACACTTTGGGCCTCAAATGAGCTCTTAGCTTCCTAAGAAGCGGCCCCTATTTAGTAGATAGAATACGATCGTGAATACTATGGTTAATTTATTTTTATAATTTTATGTGAGAGTAAACTAGTAGTAATATTTGTTTATGTATCAATATTTCATTCTTCATCCTTTATGCTTTGTTTATGCGATCCCATCTTTAAAGATTATTGAGTGAAAACATATTTTTGGTTTTGATTGTTTGTGTTGTTAACAGTTAAATATATGCATGGTGGTGTTTTTTTATTTGTATGATTCCTTAATCTTTTCATATTGTATTTTTCAATTATTTTCATGGTGATAATTACAGCTAGAGAACATATATAATATGGTGCTTTAAGTAATGGAAATATGGTAACAATAAACAACGAGGGTTTAAAACACTAAATTTCGGAAAAAGGCCTCAAGTTGTTACTTCGCCTGGTGCCCCTAGAATGATCGAGCCGGCCGTGATGATATCTAATGTCTTATATATCAGGTTTTCACATCAAGTTTCGGTTTTCTATTATCACTATCTAGCTTCAAAATATGAGTTGCGGACCAAGTAAACAGACATTTTATGTCATGACACATCTATTAAATATCCTCACATCGACACGTTATGAGCAGTAGCCACTCACACAAAAAACCAATCACACTTTGGTTCGATGAATAATGCTTCGAAACTCTACTAGCAGAAACCGCTTTGTAATTGTAGCCACAATACGTGACATGTATTACGCAAATATTATTTTCACGCAAGAGCATAGTCACAAGATCAAAAGTGAATAACAAGTTCTAATTAGCTTGTTTTTTAGCGTTGCTATATGTAGGGACGGACCTACCTTTGGGTAAGGTTCACCCGCACTCCATGAAAAAATAATTTTATCAGCCTATATACAATCCAATCTCGATCGACCTCCGTGTTAGTAGGACAACGAACCCCATGAAATTTTAAGAACCATGACTCGTGTTATGTTAGAACGTATGCAACTTAAGTTGACTTTCTAGAATGTATGTTGTTGGCGCATTCATACGTCTTCAGCCCTCGTGAAATTTTAATTTCGACTCTCAAGAAAACAATTGTAGTGTTTTACGAATACGGACCTATTATACATAAATTAGCAACCATAAAATAATTAATTTTGATAATTCAAGCATATTCTAAATAAATTAATTGAAATATTTAAGCCCAAACTAAACAATTAACTTTTATACCCATATAGTTGGTCACTTATTAAGTCCAAGTAACTTAACCCACTTATTTATTTATACTATATATAAAGTATATGAGAAAATTATTTTAAGATACTATAAAACTAAAAACACTTAACTCATTTAATGCATAAGGTACAACCATTTTTTATATTAAAAGAGTATTTTTAACTTTATTTATAAATTACCCATTACAATTAGTTACATAATAACCTTATAATTACTATAAATTAAATAAAATTATATATTATCTACCCATAAATCAAAAAGAACTTAATTTGTGTTAAGATTTATGTTATATCAATCTATCATGTTTAAAAACTTTTTGATACTACAATCGTTACTTTGTACTTTTTACACGTTTTAGTGTAAATTTTTTGTTGAACCTATATGTTTTTTGTAACGTACAATAAGTTAATGCATAAATGAACAACTCGTCATGCAAAATCTATTTATTTGATGTTTTAAATTTTAGCTTAGAAAAAATATAATAAACTTTTGTAAAACTACTATAACAATAACAAAAATTAAAAACTCGTATCGGACATAAAATGTTGTCCCGCCGCATTGCGCGGACACCCTTTTAGTATAACTGAACCAACTTAATTTTTGAAACAAATAATAACATAAAAAACAATTTTTTGTTTGTTTCGTAGTCCCGAGATCAACAAGACGGGGTTAGAAGGGCGTACTAAATCTAATTTTATCTTTTATTGTGTGACCTGACTTGACTCAACCCGACCCAACCCGAATCAGGCCTGAAAAATTAGTATTTAGTTATACCAACAAGCTTAAAATTTCCCGACCTCCATAAAAAAATTATGGGGACCGGTACGGGATATAAGGATCGAACCGAGATAACAAAGATCCTTGTAGCAAAAACGTAAAGAAGATAACCGAAAATATAAAATACTAGCTTTAGTAAACCCGTGTATTACACGGGTTAAATAAATAAGATTTAATAAAAATTATTAATTATATTATAATATTTTAAGATATGATATGATTAAAATTATGTATGAATAATTACTATAATTAATAAAACAGTGATATCAACTTTTTAAAATTTTGTTTTAAATTTTTTCATAAAAAATAATAAACATTTTGTTATAAAACAAATTGTATAAAAATTTTATTATTAAAAAATGGCATATTATAATTCCCAAATTAATTTTTTTATGTTTTAAAAAATTAACTTTTAAAAAAACAATGTTTGATATATTTTGTATTTTTAAAAAACTTTTATGTTTTAGAAATTTTTTTATTTTATAAAAGTTTTGTTTATTTAAAAATAATATTAATAAATTGATCTTTTTTAATTTATTAAATGTAAAGAAAGTTAAATTATATTATTAGTAAGCTAAGATAAGATTCCGTATGAAATATTTAAAGACTAGTATCTCATAAATGTCAAATATAAAGTATTTGATATGAAATATTTAAAGTCTAGCATATGATATACTACATTATTATCCTACATATTACACGCGTTTAATAAATAAAAATTCAATAGTTAGTAATAAATTTTATTAATTGTAAAACAATATTTTGAGATAAAATATATTGAACTTATGTTTTGAGTAAAAATATAAGAAATAAAACAATGATATCATTGTTTTAAACTTTTGTTTTTAAACTTTTTCTAAATTGAACATTTGTTATAAAACAAACCGTCTTAAAAAATGTCAACTTTAAAAAATATACTTATTATAAATTTTAATTATCTTTTTGAAAATAAAATCATTTTTGAAAAACACCATTAAAAATTCCATATTTTCAAATATGTTTTATTTTTTGAAAATTTTCTTAATTTTAAAAATGTATTTTTGTAGAAGTTACATTTATAAAAACATTTCTTTCTTAATATATTGAAAAACTTTTATTGGATCTTAAAAAGAATTAAATAATATAATTAGTATTCAATGTAGTTATTTAATAAGATAAAAAGCGGGAAATTTAAAACTTGGTTGTCTCGAATAGTAAGAATTTTACTTTTATAATTTTTTTATTATAATAGATAAATTATAAATGTTGGATCTAAAATTGGTTGTAATTTACTTTGAATTTAATAGACCGTAATCAATAAAGATATCAAATATAAAGTAGTTCGTATGAAATATTGAAAGTCTAGTATTTAATATTTTAATCTCATAAATGGTGGATCTAAAATGGTTATAATTTACTTTGAATTTAATACATGGTAATTAATAAAGATACAAAGTATTTCACATGAAATATTGGAAGTGTAGTATTTTATATATTAATCTCATAAATGTTGGATCTAAATTTTTTGTTATTTACTTTGAATATAATGTAGCATAATTGATAAAAAATATTAAATATAAAATATTCACGAACTAGCTTTAATAAACCCGTATATAAATTGATTAAATAAATAAATATTAAATATAGTAAAAAGTATTAATTGTATAATAATATGTTAAGATAAGATATGTTTGGAATTATATATTAGTAAATACTATGAACAAATAAATAATATATCAACCATTTAAACTTTTTTTAAAGAAAAAAGTTTAACATTTTGTTTCACATACTATAAAAGGACATTTTTTAAAATTTCTTATTATAACTCTCATTTTTTAAAATTTTTTATTTATTAAAAAGTTAGTTTTTAAAAACACATTTTAAAATGTTTTATATTTTTAAGTAAGTTTGATGATTTAGAGGAACTTCTTATTTTATAAAAATTTTCTTATGATATATAAACGGAAAAAATTGGTGATAATGAATATTGTGTTGCCAGATTTCCTTCATATTTACTATTTTATTATAATATAAACATGGTTATTTACAAAATTGATTAAGGTGATATACCTTAAGATTTTAATAAAATAGATGAAAATCTTGGTTTCAAGTCTCAATGAAACAAAAAAATGAGGAAGTTTCATGTTAAACTAGAAGGTTTTCTTACATGTGATTAATTTCCTTCTGAGTATGGTCCTAGGTTCGGGACTAAGGTTACGTAATTGAGTAATTGGAATCATCGGGTGGGGCAATGATCGAATTAGTCGTTCAAAAGAATATAACGTGTTTCATTGAAATATTCAAAGTCTAGTATGAAATATATTAATCTCATAAATGTTGGATCTAAAATGGTTGTAATTTACTTTGAATTTAATACGCTGTAACTAAAAGCATATCAAATATAAAATACTAGGCTAGTACCCCGTATATTATAGGTGTTAAATAAATAAATTATTAAATAGTTATTTAAAAAATTAATGAATTGAAAAATGGTCTTTTGATATAACATATCATTGACATTACGTACGAGTGATAAAAAACGATATTATTGTTTAAACTTTTGTTTATTTTTTTTTTCCTCCAAAAAAGTTGATTTTTAAACAAAGTGTTTTAAAAAAATATCATTTTTAATAATCTTTTATCATAACATTGAAATTTAATTGTTTTTGTTTCATAAGAATTTTATTTTTTAAAAGCCACATGTTTTAAAATATATTGTGTTTATTGAAAGTTTGATACTTTTTTTTGAAAAAAAATATATTTTATAAAGAAACTATTTTTATACAAATTGCACTTGTAGAAAGATCTTTTTTTTAATTTAATAAAAAAATTTAGTATAAAAATATCATTTGTAATTAATGTGATATTTATTAAGAGAGAGAAACGAAAAAATAAAATTTAGGGGCTCTAAAAATTTGTGACAAATGTCTTACAAAAACCTTTATTTTATTAGTGTTGATAGATTTCCTATGAAATATTCGAAGTCTAGTATTTGATATATTAATCTCATAAATGCTGGATCTAAAATGGTTGTAATTTACTTTGAATTTAATACTGTCACACCCCCAACCACGGAGGTTTCCCGCGGGGCGTGAACGTCATAGAGACCATAGTCATTGATCGACCACTACATGGTTTAGTAAACATACGATGCAAATAAGTTTAAAAATACATAATTGTTTCAGACTTGAATTGCGGAAGCAGTAGAGCTAATGTAATTGTTTTCAAAACATGACAAATACAACGATAAATGTCCCAAACAGCATGAATGGCCCTAAATGTGACGTGGACCAAGCTAGCTTAACTTGATGCAATGTTAAATACCTGAGAAAAACATGCATGAAAATATGTCAACATAAAGTTGGTGAGTTTACAGGTTTTAAAGTAATAGTAAACAGTGTAATGGACCACAAGTCTTTCCATGATTTGATTGTTGATCATACAATACTGTAATATTATATAAGCATCGCAACCGAAGCTAGACTGTAACTGTAACAAATTGCCTCTACCCATGCCTACCGTAAGCATGAGTGTGATCAGGCTAATAATGCACCTGTTTAGACCTCCAGTCAAGATTAAGGTAATTAATCCGGGTGGGGGTAGTCAAACCCAATAGTACTATCCATGATTACCTCGCTTTGGGAAATAAACTAACGGTTCGATAACTGGGGACTTTATATGGTAAGTAAACAACTTATATAACATGTGAAATCATTAACAAGTGTATGTGTCCAGGAAAATAGTAATTCACATGTAATCTCCCCCAAAAGGAAAATAAGTAAAATGGGGCCGTAAAACTCACCTGTAATGCACGCGTGAATTCTAGCAATAATCTGTACGTATGATTGGTCTAGGAATCTCCTAAACAAAATCACAATATATTCATGAGGTCATGATTACTAACCCTAGATGGTCATGCATAACTCATCCACAAAGTTAGTTTTGAAAATGTCACTTGACTAGTTACACACGTTGAGCCGTTAATATTTTATTTAGATTCTTGTCTTCATAGTTATCTTCATAAAAACACATAATGTATTGGATGAGTTTTATATTAAGTATAATAGCATTATACTTTTCATGTGTATGAGTTTATTTTCATCAAATACTTCCAAAAGTGTACTTTATATAAATATGGACATTGGACAGAAACAAAAGGATTTTTAGGTCTGGTTGACATCCTCTTTTCATGGTACAAAGAATTTTTATAAAATCTGATATTTTTACCACATCTAGATCTATGTCTTAGGTTTCCAAAAAAAATATATCTTGTAGTATGTAACTAAGTTTAAGTGCCTCGAAATGGGTCATGAAGCAACAGATGTCAGTGCATCATTTTTCTGTACATGTCCATGGATTTCACCTTTTTGAGGGGTCAAACCCTACATTCACAAATAGAGCCTATAGTACTTTTAAACTAACACCTTAAGCTAAGTTACCACAGAAGGAAAGTCTCCATTTGATTACTTTAAGCATAACTTATGCCTCAATCTTTCCGCCCTATCTATTCTGCCAAAAATTTAGGTTCAACACTTTAATCATGTTTGTACGTTTTGGATGGGTTATACTCATATAAAAATTTCAAGGTTGGATGAGTTAAAAACTAGACATCCTAAAGTTAATTTTAGGCACAAGAAACTGTTCATTTGACCATATTTAGGTCGAGTTATGGTGTCGAAAACACAGAACATGAATCTGCCAGAAATTGTCTTACATGTCTTGTTACTTTTTAAACTTTGCTAGAGCACTTTTGGATGAGTTAGTGAACATGAACACATCATGGTGATGTATAGAATATTAGAAACAAGGTTCTAACCTTAAACAAGAAAGGAGAAAAAGATGGTAGTCTTGAAATACAAGGAAAAAGAAGACTTGATCCTTTGAACTAAGAACTAACCAAGGAAAAATAGAGAAGATGTTGTAGGATGCTTGGAAGCTTCAAGAGTCACTTGGTCTTCAACAATGGCATTTGAATCACCCAAGATTTGTATAAAATGATTTAGAAATAAAATAAAGTGGTGGTAGGGGTGTCTTGGACGAAATTTGAAAGAAAGGTAGAAGGAAAAAAGTGGTTTGTATGGTGTTGGTGATGTGTAGAATTTGCTTGTATAAATAACCCTCCATGTCATGGTAATTCAAATCACATAGGTGTAGTGGTCAACTCTTGCAAGAAACATCCCAAAAGAGGTATGGAGGCATGACACTTTGATCATCAATTTGTGTTAATCACCAAAGAGGCAAATTTCAAAAGTTGTAAAAGTTAAAAGGTGGTCTTGATGGGTTGAATGAAAAGAAAAGAAAAGAGATTGTGTTGGGGGATGGAATGGTTTGGACGGCTAGGTGATGGATGGAAGGGATTGATTTTTCAAATTTTAAGTAGTATTGGGTATTTGGGTAGTATTTGTTACACTATGGTTATTTTTACATATTTTGGAATTTTTACTTTTTACTTATTAACATACATTCAAATATTATAAACGCTTATATAATATCATATATTTTAACATTGATGATGTGTTAATGATGCATCATGTAGTTAGTAGGTGTGTTAAAAGGATTTGTTCCGGGTAAAATATCAATTTACGCGATTAGGTTTATTTATGAATTTAAGCTTTTCCAATGTATTTAATTTGGAATCTAAAATACCTGGAAACAATAGAATCTAAATTACTTTGAAATACCTTAAAGTACTTATTAGTACATATATATATTAATTATCACCAACGTTCGTGTGTGCCGGTTGTATCGCGTGTAAAAATGGTAATTACGCCGAATCACCGATGCATGAAATGTAATGCATGAAATTTTGCAATATATGAAATTTTTCAATGCATGAAATGACTTCAATAATTGGAATTTAATTGAAAATCAAGTATTATAGGTGTAATTATAACCAAATAAAGGTCGGGTATTGACCTGAAATTGCTGGTTGTCACATATGTGCATCAACCTTTATATAAATCTTATAGTTTACGTACACATACAAGTTTATAACTCTATCATTATAAACTATACAATTTGTTATTACGAGTCTCAAGCTAGAGTATATAGTAAAGGGAAGTATATATACTCTAGTTTTCCTTATTATAAGAGCCTATACCTTTTATTACCTGTAGATATTGATTAGAGATCGTACAAGTTGTCAAGGCTTTTTTAGAATGAAACTTTGTTAAGTAACTTTTGTTACGTATAGATATAGATCAAAGATCATACATGTTAAGACATTTTGAAGCCTGAAAATGCATGAAAGTTTATTAGGTATCTTTTGTTATGTATAGACATCGATCCTTGATAGTACATGTTTTACGAAAGTGGTTCCAAATGGTCTTTAGAGGTGGAAGGGGATTGTACATAGTGTCGGAGTTCCACTAGAAATCACGAATGAGGCACGGGCTAAGTTGTAACAAAATTAAATTTCCAATCCAAAATTTAATTGGAACAATTATTAACTTTTATCCATATTAATTTATAGGTGTCTCAAGGCTTATGACTTTTAACTAACAAAACAAGGCTACATCAGCTGGATATAAACTTTGGAGCAATGTATCATAGGGTTTTCATATCACGATACCAAGTAATAGATATGGGTACAAAGTCTATTCTACGATTGTATTAGAATGATACTTTGAGAAGGATTTAAAACCAATAAAGATAGGTGTCAGTCGTAAAAGATGTAAAATCACCTTGCCTAACAGATTTCATACGAGTTATTTATTTATTTATTTTTATTTATTATTATTATTATTATTATTATTATTATTATTATTATTATTATTATTATTATTATTATTATTATTATTATTTTGTATGAAACAACCCACAGCATGGTATAGCATATAAATACATTACTGAACCCCTATTTAGTCATTTTTTAACCACCAAAATATGTGCCTTAAAATATCTCGGCTGAAACATAAAGGGCAAGGTCTTAACTTGCAAGAGTCAACATCCACATACACTACTCACTACTCGCTGCTATTTGCTTAGGCAACTATGCATACACAAGTTTAAAAACTAATTTCCCAAAATAAAATAAAACAAATCACAAGATTTCTAATAAAGGGTTGGGGTTTGGTTGATTACAAAACAAAGGTGTAATGGGATTTATCTCCAAGTCATATTAGCCATAGCTTGTGGATTGCTGATGGTGTTGCTGTGGTCGAAAGGGCTCCCGAGTCCTCCACCTGATGACTCGCTGTGGGGAGCATTAACAACTTCAGCCTCGTTATTAGCAGCTACTCCTGTTCTTATTTGCTTCTGACTTGCAGGAACAAAGCTGCCTACAATTACCTATAAAACAATCAAAAGAAAAGGAATAAGATCCTCTCATGGTTTAAATGACTGATGATAAAATGTCACAGCAAAGTTTTTAGATCAATCATATGTAGACCCACGTTTCTTTTTGTGGGTTTGAAAAAATTAATGTGTTAAATACGATTATGAAAACAAAAAGAACTCAAACTGGGACCAGTGGAAATATGTGGTTGGTTTTCGGTAGTTTTATGTTTTTTTGATCCAGTTATAGGTACCGGATATTTTCAAGTAATCAGTTCTGTTTATTCCTAAACTGAACAGGTTTTTTTCTAGGACTTCTTGTATTTTAAACTTGAAACGACAATTTAACATGGGAATGCAAAAATCAGTCCAGATATACAAAACTGAAGAACTGGACAGGTACCAGCAATATGTGGTTCAGTTCTCAGTTCTAGGGCTTTAAAAAACGGTTCCCGAGTGAGTTTTTCATTCAGGATATTTCAAAAAAACCTGTTCAGTTTGGCCAGGTTTGGTATCATAACCAAACTGATTTTTTTTTTCTAAAACTTCTTATTTTTCAAGCTTGAAACTAGACATTTTAGATTTACAATTTTCAAAATATAAAACCCCCAAGCTCTAATTCAGTTTACCAGGGCGGACCTGGAGCAATGGTAAGATTGCTGCCATGTGACCTGGAGGTCACAGGGTCAAGCCCGAAAATAGCCTCTTGCAGCAGGATGCGTACATCAGGCCCACGTGGCCCTGACATCTCCCAGACCCACGCATGCAGGAGGCTCTCGGACCGGATTTGCTTTTTCTGGTTTGGGACAAAAGCAGTACTAGACAGAAGCAAAACCACTTTAGATTGGTCTGGCTCTTGGTTCCATTATGCCTAATTTTCTGGTTCCGGTTCAGTACAGATTCAGCTGCACCTGAGGAACGGCGGGAACCGCTTTCAATGGTACGGGTCAAAAGGGTCACCTCTACTTTCTAATTCCATTATTCAGAAAGTGGAAAAGAAACCTGAACAGGTGAAGCAGCAATTAGGATGCCAGCCACATTACCACCTAAAACACGACCATCTGGATCAGACAGTGCCACGCTTAACCCACCCGTTCTACTGCGTTGACCATCAATCTCAGACACCATAAATGAACCAGAAAGAGATAGGATCTCAAAACTTCCCTGCATTATCACCAACAGGATAAATAGATTTTACACGCCAAAATTTAATGAACCTACATATCCTGGGGGGTGCACAATTCAACCAATTTAACTTGAAATTCTAGTAAAAGGGAAACGGGTCAAACATGCTGAAAGTCACCCAAAGTGTAATTTCAATGCTTGCAAGCATTTTATTCTTAAAAAAATGAATTATTGTAATAACATGGCTTTGTAATCACATTCAGTAGGGCTGGCTTTATGACACGATTAAACATGTTAAATAAAAAATTTATTTTGTAATTATTTACATTTTTTATAATAATTGCAATTATAAGGCTGGACTTCATTATTTCTCATTCTTGGTGCATAAAAACATTTTAAAAAAATTATAGGCATAAAAAAATAGATAGTTAAACAAGTCATTTCATGTTTGATACTTGTGTTACTCGCGTAATCTTTAACTTGTTAAACACAATAAGACCTGTTTTGTCGGTGCTACCTTCAACACACTAACTATTTATAAGACACTGACAAAAAGATGTTTGTTGGCAAACCCGACATATCTCTCGACCCACACTACAAACATCTTGTTTCAAGCAGCTTGTTTAAACCCATTACATGACCCATCTCCACTTTTCCACCTCTAGCATATTGTTTGCTACAGTTCATCCGGTTGAGGTGAATGGAAAAGTCCAGAAACACCTAGACAAACCTCATATGTGACAGTTCCACCAGATGTTGCTGATTGCCTAAGTGTAACATTAGACACGGCACCATTTGCTGACAGAACACACAGAGCTCTAGTGCTATTCTGTGAGAACCACATCATATTTACCAACACATCCTGTGCAAAATAAAAGATAAAAGATCAATTATGAAACATATTAGATGGTTCTAGTTTTGAAATTGAAAGTAGTAAAATTCTATAGTGCAATAAAAGCAAATTCTACTGTGAGTGTGAGACAGGTGTTACATTCTTACTTGAGACATTAAACATGTAACTGGTGAACATATGCACACTGAAATTTAATTTCCGAAAATGATATCACAAATTGACCTTTTCTATGTGGCATTATCTTATGATACTTGTTAGCTAGTTTTTGTTTTGAATACTTGACGCAATTTATCATTGATGTTGATTAATTTGTTTTTACTTGTACTTTGTAAATGGTGTAGGTGTACATGCGTAACTAAGACCTTGTGAACAACTTGTTGCCACATGGACAATATGGAATGATGAATATAGACGGGTTAAAATAATACCTTTTTGCAACAAACTCGTTACTGTTTAAAATTAATTTTGATAAATCACTTGAAGTTTAGTTTTTCAAATACAGACAATCCTATATGCCTCTTAATAAAGAAATGTTAATGCTTTACAAGCCATTGTGTCCTTTTTTGTCACATTGTCAAGCACCGTCAAATGCTCATTACTGTAAATTCATTAACTCCGATGCACATTATATTTTTTATCTAGTCTGGACGTCTGGTATGCATGCTAAATAGCAAAATTATACATGTGCAATTGTGCATTAGGGAATCCTAAAGAAATTTAGTAATGGCTTTTAGTAACATTAGATTTAGTTAAAGCTTTCTGTAACAAGTAAAATTATTCATGTTGCGTTATCAATTTCAAGAATGATGTTTGTAGTATTCAAAAAGGTAAACATTAACGGACCACCCCAAAGAAACATAAAAGGGTCACGGATGCACCTCTCCAGGTTTAACATTAAGGATATGCGGCATGAACCCCACTCCTGGTGAACCTGCAAATGGTTTTTTCCACATAATAGGTAATTCTAATGACATTAAATTCTGCAGTAACCAATCACACTCTACTGTATGCCTATAACAAAGAATAAAAGAATGCTCAAAACAGAATCATCCACTCACAAATGAGTGTCATTTTTAAGATGTGAACCTGTGAATTGTTACATGTAGTGCCTTTTTTGAAGAGGTGACAAAACTAAATCAAGTTAATGTGATCCAGACAAAGATTTTTGCCGTCTTATTGGTGCAGAATAATTCACTCACAAAGGGCCAACACAAAAGGTTGCAATTAATGTCAATTGTATATCTATATATTGTCCTACGGAGCACATAATTACATAAACAAGAGCAGAATAAAAGAAAAGAAAACTGATGTAGAAAAAGTGCATCAACGGGTTCACAGATGGTAGCACATAAAAGAAAACTGATGGTAGTACATAAAGTGAAGTCACAGAGCACTAACTTCAATCGGCAAGAATATTGAACTAATATAATATTAATGTAAACCAGCAAAGGTTAAGTTTTTTTAATACTTAGCTGACATACCTATCAATCTAATCCAAAGGAGTGTTAGATTTATCAATCAATTGAAGATTGTACAGTATTAATGTTGCACAAACCATGTTGATTTGATAGAAAATTAAATCCCATCAAACGAAGAGCGATTTCATCCTATTGAGTCCATACACTATGAAATCCAGTTAACAAACTATACAACACTTAATATACCCCTAAATTTAAGGAGAGTTGAACAGCAAAAGGTGGTTTTCAGCATACTATACTCGCTAATGCATTTAACTTTTGAACTTTAAAAAAATAGGCATCTACTCCAGCTTAAAACTAGTTTCTCAGAACTCAGAATCGATAAGCTAATCATGGTGGATTTTATGGGTGAGTTTCATAAATCATACCTTATAGATACCTCAATCTTATGTTCATAGTTAATTCCCATTAAGTTTTTTAAAAAAAGACCAATAAATAATACTAAAAAAGTTCATGCCCTATAACCATTTCACCAAAGTATTCAACATACATTAAAATAGAAAGAAATAAAATAAACATAAACTTCGATCCCAAGACATAATATCAATCTTATTCAACTAATTCACTAAACAATTGGCAAAACTTAACAAACATATACACGTCGCCTAGATTTCCTCAACCATCTAAAAACTAAAAAGATGCAAAAAAGTTACAAAATTTAAGAAACCAACGAAACAATAAGATAATATCATACCTGAAGCAGCAGGATGTTGCTTATTCAAAGAACCAGGTGGTCTCCCCCTCGGCTTCTTCACAGAAGACAATGCCGGAGAAGAGAAACCGCTAGCTCCACCGGCCGCCGGAGAACCAGAAGCCTCCGGCGCATACTTCCTCGGCCTCCCTCTCTTCCTCTTCGCTACGCCACCGCTTCCGTTGACTCCGGCCGCCACCACCGCCATAGAGTTATCTTCGCCGGCGGCGGCGTTAGGGTTGTTGTAAATCGGTGACGGTGACGGTGTAGGTCGGGTGATGGAGGTGTACATAGGTGTTTGATCAGTGGTGTATGGTAATTGCATGTTGTTCGCCATTGTTGAAGCTTCGTATGACTTGATTTGTTCGTTTGCTGAGGGAATTCAAGTTGATTCAACAGAATTCAACATTCATCAGCCCTAAATTCAACTGAAGGTTTGAAGGGTCAACCCCAATACTAATCTCTACAAACTCATTTACTTCATTTTGGAATGCTTTTTATGTATTCATTAGTCATTCGACATTTTCACTCGATGAATTTGAGATATGTTTTTTTCAAATAAATATAATTATGTAATCATATATTATATTATCAGCGGTGAGTGTAACCGCCGGTATAAATAAATGTATAACTCATCGTAGCCGTTGGATCGAGCTAAATTTAAATCCTAACCGTTTAAACTGGTTCCAGGTTGGTTATCGACGGTTACCTTAAAAAGGAGAGGAGTTACAGACGGTTTTCTATGCTACACTCCTAACATTTGTTTCGTTTCTTTCTCCCACATTGTTCACTGTTATTTTTATCGTAACCGCCTCATACCTATTCTTACATATAATGGTTGTGTGAGAGAATGCTCTCAACATCGTGAATCCCATCGACCATCTTCGTCTTGCTCTCTCCTCTTTGATTCCTACGAATTTAGGGTTTGTACAAGCTTCTCTTTGCATCAAATTAGGTTCGTAATTTGATTGAATTTTGGTTCAGGTATTCGAATGATAGTCTCAATTTCTATATTCAGCTTTGAAATTGAATCAGTGTGATTGATACACGTTTCGATCTATCTGTTTTGTGCGAACCGCCACAGGCGAATCACCTCCATTGATTCAACTCATGACTTGTTGTGATACTAGCAACACAACAATTTGACAATCCTACATAATGCATTATCAACTGTCATCGCCTCTTTTTGTGACTTTGTTCTGCATCACAGAAAGGAGATGTGATGGATATTGGAATCGACAACCTACTCATTTTATTTTCTGTTTCTAGAAGCCATGACAAGCCCTCAATTTCTTCAAGGATTACTGTTTCTATGTACATCTTTTTATCTTTTCATTTAGATTTCTTTATCACTGATGTTTGTGTATGTGGAAGTGATGGTTTCTAGATGTAAGTAATTACATTATGAGAAACACTAATTTTTCTATTTAGTTGCAACTAACAATAAATTTGAAACAACTCTAGATTGTTACTGGGTTGCTTTTCGATTTATAGTCCCTTTTGGTTGGAAGTACTGTCCGCGGAGCCACTAGGAAGTCCATATATAACCTCCTTCTGGAGGTTCAAAGTATACAAATCAGATGTGAAAATGAGTAAGTGCATTTTTAATTTTACTTGGATATATTATAGTCCACTTTGGTTTGTTTTTATACACAATTATATGAATGTGATAAGTATTCATATGATTATCGAACAGAAAAGCATATAATTTTTTGGGCAGCAACACAATAGTTTGCTCATGTGGAAGGATTCAGAGATGTTGCTATGATGCCATTTACCAAGTTACATGGATCCCATCTCAGGTATATAAATATGTTTTAATTGATTGATTTTAGTTAATTGATGATCATAATTTCATCACCTTTTCTACTTGATTAATTGATTTTCATATAGTGATTTTTCTGCTGATTAATTGATTTCCATATGATGATTTATAAGTATAGTTAATCGATGCCAAAGGATAAAAGGCATTGGCCATGTACAAATTAATCGGAATTTGTAACCAAAGTTCAAAAGGTATAGTTTATATTATGACTTTAACCCTTTGTTTGGTTTAACAAAGTTCTTATGATATACATATGCTTTTTTGTTTCAAATTGCATTTCACTATGTAACAGTCAAATAATGTTATAAGATTTTAATGCACGTGAGATTTGCATTGGGCATTGGGCCATCTGATCATACTCAAGCTTTTAATTCATATGAGATTTGCCTTCATGAATCTTAAACCAGAACAAACATAAAATAAAATTATTCGGGGTTTGTATTACTTCGAAGTAGTTTTATCTTCTTTACGAAAACAACCAACTGTAGTTCTATAAAGCACTCGTCAAGTATGACATGTGTTAAAAAAATACTAGACGCGACAAAACATAGTTTAGGTTAGTTTAATACTTAAACTTGGGTATGAACTTTTATTTTTTAGGATTTCATTTGCAAGATATATAGTCATTCAATATTACTCATTAGTTAAAGAAGTTGTATCTTTATATTGACATTGATTTGTTTAGAATGCAAAGAAAATAGTTGTATTATTACGACATTAAAATACCCGGCCACCTCACGGGTATAAAACTAGTTAACTTTTACTGGAATGTCGTTTAAAAATCGAATATTTGAATTTTGGATACTCAAAAGTTTTGAATTGTGTGTTTCAATATCCGAATTCAAATCCAAATTTTCAAATATTAATTCTCATATATTTCGGGTTCAGGTATTTTAAATTTGGATACAGATATTTTTGAACGCCTGTAAATATCTAAGTATCAAAATCGTACACGTCTATTACTCTATTGATGTGGTCTCATACTCGTTAAGATTTTTCTTTCTTGTTAAACAATAAATTTACGACTTTCCTTTGGATGATAGATGATATCTTAATCGAGTTCACTTATTCGATTTCTAGTTGGGACTGTACTCCCAACTCCCTCATACTCGTTAAGTATCTATCCGGTAATTATACTAATGTTAAAGACCAACTCTTTGGTGTGATGGAAACTATTGTAGCTAAAGGTACATTTCTTAAGCCTTTAGTACAACTTTCTTATGCGCATCCTTTTTGTACATATTGGTATTTTGAGAGAGATTGTGCATTTGTTGGTGAGCGGTGGCATGGAGGCAGAGGTCGTCGCCCAACCGTTTCCGTCTATGGTGTTGGAAACCTTTTAGATTCCGATTAGATTTGGTCGGTGCATGGAGGTGGTGCCTACCATTACATATCAACTTTTTTGTATCTTTGGTTGTTGTTGTTACGATCGTGACATGTTGTCAAAAATCCACCCTAGTCGTCATCAGCCTTGTGATTACATGGGTTGGCTTGGTAGCGATCTTAGGGTTTTTTTAATCTCTGCTTTTACGGTTGTTGAGCCTAGGGTTATGGAGGTGATGCTAGCGGTGGATGTCGTCGATAGCCGTATGTGTATTCCTTGACGATGTCTGTGTCAGTTTTTCATGCTGAAATCTTTGTGGTTATGATGTTGAAGTTGGGTTCATCTGAGACTGTTTTGTTCGGTGATGTTAAAAGTAAGTTTACCTGAGACTGTTTATTGAAGTTAGTGTCAAGTTTTCTTTCTGTAATACTTGTACGTCTTATTGAAGGTCATTTGGGTTGATGATGTTGAACTTAGGTTTATTTGAGATTGTTTGTGTTGGAAAGTACTATTGCTAAAGTTGGCCTTGCATTGCGACCTTTCGTTTCTATAAATATCCAAGCGGACCTGTAATTGGTGTTGTTCTGATTGTGACATCTTGTCAGAAATCTACTATCATCTTGTCAGCCTTGTGGTTACATGGGATGCCTTGGCGGCAATCTTAGGGTTTTTTAATCTTTGTGGATGTTACCGATGCCATGAACTTCTACTTTTGTCGTGGATGTCACCGGAGGCCCGCGATGACCGCCTTTGGTCTTCGATTCGTTGATCTCTGCTTTTACGGTTGTTGAGCTTGGGGTTTCGGAGGCGATGCTAGCGGCGGGTGTCGTTTGTGGCTGAATGTGTACTCCTTGGCGATGTCGGTGTTTGTTTTCCTTGCTGAAATATTTTTGGTTAAGTAATGTGTTGGTTAATGATGTTGAACTTGAGTTCATCTAAGACTTTTGGTCGGTGATATTTAAAGTAAATTTTTCTGAGATTGTTTATTGAAGTTAGTGTTAAGTTTTCTTTCTGGAATATTTGTATGTCTCATTGAAGGTCATTTGGGTTGATGATGTTGGTTCGTCTGAGACGTTCGTGATGGTGATGTTGAATGTAGGTTGCATCTCTCATTTCGGTTGATTTGTATACTATTATGGTTTTGGTTTTCATGTCATTTGTATTGTTAGAGCTCTTTTGGGGTCCCTAGGCCGATAAGGTGCACCCAAATTCATCTGATACCACTTTGGATCAAACAATTCTGTGTGAGTATCGCGGCAAAAGGCGAGTACGGTTACTAGTATGTTATGTGAACGCGTATAATCGTTAGCGGCAAAAGGGCATGGTTACGATGAACGCGTATAATCGTTATGGGCAATCAAAAAGATATCATTAGTATGTTACTTGTCTCATACAACTAAAAGAATTAGTAGTATATTTATCATAAATTCACGGTTAAATTACATTTGTTTTCACTAGATCTCGTTTGTATGCTTTTTTAATTTAATTTATAATCATTATTGTTAATGAAATCAAGTGTGAATTAAATCTTTGTGTTTACTGATTATTTTGTTGGGATCACATTTATAACAAAAATAAAAGTTGAAAGTGTTATTGGTTAAACCGTTAGTATGAAATATGACCGGCCATGTGTAATTACTTTGATTATTAATGTTCAATATGCATGTTAAAAAATAAAATGATGGAACCTAGATGCAATGTATACAAAACCGGAACGAAATAGTGAACCGCTAAGACAACCAATCCGCTAATCACAGTTGAATTAAATTTAAGAATCAGATACCGTCATAAATAATAAAGAAAGATAAATTATCTTTATATATTTAACTCAACAAAATATGAAAACATCATGTGTTGGCGTGAATTTAAAATTTTAACAAAATTACGAATACTAAAATAGTTAGATTATGAATTATGAAATACTAATTTAATATAAAGTATAAGAGCATTCATAGCCCATCCTCCATTCCCATCATTATAATTACACAAAAATCATTATTTTTTTTCTCTTGTTGTCAATTAAATAAATAGAGTAAATTAGCATTTTCGTCCGTATGGTTTGGTGAAAAATATCACTTTCATTCAATAGTTTGTATTCTTGAATCTGGGTCCCGTCATTTACAAATCTTGTCATATTCATTTAGTCCGTTAACTCCATCCTACATTCTTTGTTAAATGAGGAATATATGGGTCATTTTATATATATGTTTTATTTATCTTTTTTCAATCTTAATTTAATATACCCCTTTAAATATATATCTATTTTAATCCCTAAGGTTTAGGCATGTTTGTTAATTCAGTCCAAAAAAACCCACCATCTGGTCATAAATCACCACATTAACACCACTCGTGATGGAACCATCACACAACCACCACGTCACAAAACCACCATACCACCACTCCATCATAAGAGCCACCAAACCATCACCACCACCCTATCATAAAACCACCAAAACCACACCAGATCGTCACCACCACCACACACTAGATCTTCGCCATCACCACACACATTAGATCACCACCACCACCACGACGTAGAACCTAGAAACCAATCGTCAATATCGAACTTGTAACAAACCCCTTCGAACACGCATATGGAACCCTTGAAAATGAGTATTGTAGAGGTATTAGTAGAGTTTGGTATGCATTTTCGAAGTGGTATGTTACAAATCTAATATTATCTGTCAATTTCTGAGTTTACATGGTAGCGACGATCTAGTGTGCATGGCGGTGGTGGGCGGTTTGATATGGTGTTGGTGGCTCTAAGATGGGGTGGTGGCAATGCTTTGGTGGTTCTTGTGACAGGTGGTGGTTTTCTTGGATCGAATTGACAAAAATGTCCAAACCACATAGACTAAAATAACAATATATTTAAAGAAAATATATTAAATCAGATAAAAACATATATGTAAAATGACCCATATCACTCATTTAACGGAGAATTTTGGATGGAGTTAACATACATGATGAATCTGACAAGATTTACAAACGACTGGGACCTAGATGCAAGAAAACAAACTATTTGATAAAGTGATAATTTTCACCAAAGCACGGGGATGAAATGACAATTTACTCTAAATAAATTTATCTCATATCATTATTATTAAAATTTTCTTTTTTATCCACTCACAACCATTTTAAAAAATATTAAAAATTTATGAGACTTGTATCATGTATTAACACGATATAACTCCCATTAAATTTTCATCCACTTCACTCACAACCACTTATAACTATTTCATATAATATAGGACATACACTCACATAAATAATAAATTTAGAAACGGGTTTAAATGCTCTAAGGGAGCGTTTGGTTGGAAGAATGCAATGGAATAGAATAGAATTGAAAAATTAGTATAAATTTCAAGTAAAATTATGTTTGAGTGGGTAATGAAATATAAACCCAAGTGAATGTTTCACCTCAATTCCCTTAGTTGTGGGATTTCAAATTCCCTCTCTAGGTGGAAGGATTTTGAAATCCCACAACCAAGGGAATTGAGGTAAAACATTCCTTTGGATTTTACATTTCATTACTCACACAAATATAATTTTACTTGAAAAATATTCTAGTTTTTTAATTTCATTTCATTCCATTCCATTCTTCCAACCAAACGCTCTCTAAGAGTTTGGAGGAAAAGAAATACAACAAATTTAAAACCTGATCCAGTTTATCTGGTTCATCGAACAGACTAATTCAAAAAAACACTTTCCAAGTAGGCATCACCGGACATGTTTTGTGTCTAATTTAGTCAAGTTAGACCTGACAAATATGAAGTACCTACATGAGACGTGGTACACATTAGACTATATCTTTAAATTAAACATTTTTTGACTATACATGTAAGTGACAAAGTTAATATATATGATTTATATACAACTAAAACAGTATGCTATGTTAGAATTTTGCATATTCTAGTTATGAATAATAAAATGAGTCATGAGTCATTAAAGGATATCCTATGATAAAGTGATCTATCTTTCAATCAAAGGGTTGTGAGCTTTAGTCCAATAAGATGCAACCCGGAGAATATGATAATTTATATATTAAAGTAAAATATTCATTTTAATATAATTTTTTTATTTTGTTATTTCAGTTACTATAGTTTACTGTATATTTTCATTATCATCAACTTTAATAACATTGTTAAAATATTTGTTAAATTTGAAGGTATTTTTTTGTCTTTTTCAACACCCCAATGATTTAATCAAGACAAATTAATCAATTAATATTCGACTAAAACTAAAAAATACATGAAGCGACTAGGGAGACTGACGCTTCGATTTAAAAGCTTTAATCAACTCTAACTCATGTTATTTGATTGAGGTCCGCTATGTGATTTCAATTAATATTCACGTTTTGTTCGAACGTGTTTTGTTGTTTGATTAAGGTCAGCTGTATGCTTTGTTTGATAGAGGTATGTGAGCGTGACAACAACTGACCTCAATCAAACAAAACGTAATAACAATAGACCTCAATTAAATAACGGTACACGTTTGAAGAAAACGTGAAGATTAAATTAAATAATGGTACACACTAGAACAAAACGTGAGAATTAATTAAAATCTCACAGCAGACCTCAATCGAACAACACGAGTGAGAATTAATCGAAGCTTTTAAATCGAAACGCTCAATCTCACTAGTCGTTTCATGTGTTTTTTCAGTTTAGTTGAATATTAATTGATTGATTTGTATTAATTAGGGTGTTGAAAGGGACTAAAATACTCTCATATTTAACAGTGTTAGTAGAGTGGATGAAAATAACAACATTGGTAAACTAAAGTGACTAAATTGGCAAAAAAAAAATTGGATTGAAATGACAAATTCAAAAAACATCAAAGACGAAAATTATGTTTTACTCTTTATATTATAAATTATAGACGTGACTATTTGAAATATA
>BJCM01111106.1:0-32958 GCA_018326385.1 Flaveria bidentis | reverse complement strand
AAAAACTCAACTTTTCGATCAGGAAACGTCTAAGACTCCGTTAGACACAAAAAGATTGCGTTTTTGATGCAAAAACACAATTTTTTGTGTCAAAACTATTGAATCAACACGAAATCAAGAGCCAAATGCTCTGATACCACTTGTTAGGATCTGGTATTTGAACTAAACACCAACTGATTAACATGTTAAACCAAACCAAATAGTGCGGAATCCTATTTGATTGGCGATCCAATCAGTGAGAACGCACGTAGAAACGAAGTTAGGGTTATTAGGTTGAGCATTTCTGGCTAGGAGTTGATCATCACATAACAACTCATCAAGGAGCATCTGGAACTCCACGATGAAGGCGCTCCTACTGAGTTCCCCAAGTCAGACCTAGATTACACATATCTCCAAATGGGATATGGTGGAAATGTGAGCAGATCTATAGTTTACAAGTTCAACTTCTCTTACAACTGGAAGTTTCTGCTCCATGTCGTTCTCCATTGCTTGTCAAATAAGTCTGGGGGATGGGATCAAATCTTGTATAAACTAGGATGCCTAGTTCATGGATTGGTGAAAAGCCTCCATTTCAACTATTCAAGGTTTGTGCTGACCAACCTTATGGGGAAGCTCCAGAGGGACACATTCTTCATGTATCTCAGGTTCATTCAGCACATTATCAACTATGAGTTGGACGAGAGTCAGCTTGTCTGTGCAGCTACTCTTCATGTCCCTCAAATGAGTCGACCATCTTCAAAATCTTGAAGAGAGTGTCCACCAATTTCACTAGAAGACACACTGAGTTTCTTCCAGGTATGATTGAGCCAATGGCTCCTAGTGACATCCCTGTTATTCCCACAGGTGATGAACCCACACCAGCAACTACCCTTACTTTGCCAAATCTTCTTGCTCACCCCATCAAACACAGATATTAGAGACGCACCAAACGAACCCTTGTTCAGTTTACTCTAATTGAATAAGCCCCTTCTGTTCAAACTAAAAAGACTAGAGTGGAAACATGGGCTCCCACTCAGTTAGGGTTCTCACCATCCTTCTTATTTGACCTTAATATGAGATTTGAGTTTCCTCAGTCTCTAATCCCTGAGCCTTAAACCCAAACTGAAAGCCCTTAGGATGAGTCACAACACTCTCCTGAGAAGCCAAAATGGGACAGCCCCACCAAAGGCTCAATGCCAATAGACATTGACCAACGTCTTAGGTCATTAGGCATAACTTCCTTATCTTTTACTGACCTTTTAATTAGGACTGATGAGGAGATTACGTCTATTCATGGCAATGAAGTTGATCCACAATACCCTCTAACGGATTAATAGAGCCTAGAGGGACCTCTTGTCTCTAGCACACATCAGTTAAAACCAACTGAGGTGAGTCCCACGGATGTGGAGGGGACTCATGTAGATGCAGCTGCCATTACTGAAGGAGCCTCATTGGATCCTCAGGCTAATGGTACCATTTCTGAGACTGAATCTACGGCAATCGTGCCTTTTGATGACTCTAAAAGAGACATCCTCAGGCAAGGGAAACCAAGGTACCAAGAAACCATATCTTGTGGTGAGGATGAACATACTAGGTATGTTACCTCATCTCCTCGTGACTCTTCAAAATAAGATAAGGGAAGCAGGAAACTCACCATTCAAGACCTACTTTTTAAATTATCAAACCTTGAATCAAAGGTTAAGACTTTGGAGGATAGGTCCGCCACTCAAGGCTCAAGGCTCAACTAGCTGAGAAACAGATTGAGAGATTTATCAGGCATGTACATATTCAGGTCTCATTGACCTCTTTCTCTAGCTCATCTAGCTCTCAAGATGATGCTACCAAAAATGGGGAGAGTGTTCAGAGACAAACAATTATGGAACCACAGAGCCAAGCTTTAACTTCCTTATCTACTAGATACCCAGCTCCCAAAACAACAGTCTTTCCTGAGCCTCCTCAACTTGTCCTACAAATGGATCCAAGGATGCTCAGGGATCTCAACAGGATTTTCTCCAAGTTCCTAATGAGATCTTCTTTAGATCAGCCTAGTCCTGATGCGGCTATGATATACTTTGGAGCTAAGGAACTTCAGAGGCTAAGTGCACCTTCTACCACTGTGGAAAAAGTTGGTCAACCTAAGGCCCACATGGAACCTGAGATTGATTTCGATGGGGAAATGAGGGCTGATGATCCGGAAACTGAAACAGTTGGGACAAATAGTGCATTCCCTCAGACTTCCAAAGTTGAAGTCAAAATCTCGGAAGAACATGTTCAATCGTCTGAAGCTGAGATGGAAGCTGCGGAAAGCCTGTTCTCTTTGTCCAAGGCTCTAATAATCACATATGCAATTCTAGAGATGGAATTTGAGGTGAATAATAAGGACTTTCTCAACCGACCCCTAGCTAAGACAACTTCATTATCTCCATCTATCATCTCTTAACCTGAACCCTCCATCCAAGAACCACCAAAGTCTAGTACTTCCGAAGATGTCAAAGGCAAGAAGAAGATGATTGCGGAAGATCTTCAGGAGGAGGAGAGGATTGAGAAACTTAAAAGGAAAGGTAGACTTCCAACCAGGAAGTTGCTAGTTGCTAGTAGCAAAGCAGTTGCAGCCAACCAGGAGGCGGTCAACAACAAGATAAGGGTGGAGATCATTGACAAGCTCATCAAGCTTGGAGCTGTTAGTGAAGATGTGCTCCTACTACCACTAGGAGTTAATTGAGCTAGAAAAGGCAACCAGGATGCTGATTGAACAAAGAGAAGAAGCAGCAAGACTTGCCTTAGAGGAGGATAGAGAAGGGAAGAAAAGGGAAATTGATCTACAGCTTAGGAGGGAAAGGATAACTTTCCTAACCTCTAGGGATTTCTCTCTTGAAGAACTATCTCTACATGACAATGACACGATTCTATGGCTCTTCAACAAAGAGCAAGATCAATTGGAGAAAGAGAGGAAGAAAGCTGCAAGAGAAAAGCTGAGGGGAAGAATAGAAAAGAAGAAGAAGCAGGGGTCATTGCTACCAAGAAGATATGTGAGAAGGCCTAGATGAAGGAATATCTTCGGACTCACAGCTTCTCTGGTAGGCAAGTGGGTCCCATATCTGAAAAGACATTACAACGACATGTCAATGACATCAAAGCTGACATTCGCTTGGGAAAAAGGAAGGAAATGTATAGAAGGGGATAGGGGATGAGCATAAAACTAACATCTCAACCCCAACTTACAACCCAAACTCAACCTCAACCTCAACCTCAACCTCAACCTAAGCCTTACTTATTTCCTTTCCCTATCAAAACTGAACCCACTTCCAAACCTTACACCCCTAAACCAACACTAACCTCCATATCCAAAGACCACTACCTACCCAACAACTATCCAAATCATTTCCTCAGCCTTCTAAACATCTCTCCTTAGAGGAGTTTAAGGAGATCAAGATGAAGTCATCAAATGCACAACCTTGAGCGATATCTCTTGTGAGGAGGATTCTGTCAAGCTGACTTATGTTGATGAATCCTCATGTTCCCTCACAAGAGATCAATTCCTTGATTTGCTAAGAGGAACACTTGAACATGTTGTAAAACTCCTTGGCCTCAACTCGAATTCACTCAATGATGAAGAGAAAAAGCTAAGAAGGAAGTTGGCGACTCTACTGGATACTAAGAAAAGGGAAAAAGTACCAAGCAAACCCTTGTGCGAAGAAAG
Organism: Flaveria bidentis; assembly: GCA_018326385.1. Classification (NCBI taxonomy): domain Eukaryota; kingdom Viridiplantae; phylum Streptophyta; class Magnoliopsida; order Asterales; family Asteraceae; genus Flaveria; species Flaveria bidentis. The sequence goes on along the minus strand of BJCM01111106.1, from coordinate 29,279 downwards.
AAGATAGTCCAGTGGAGGTTCGATGACTCTTCTCGTAATTTTGTTTGTTAAGAGAGAAAATGGCGAATTGAACAGGCTTAATGCCTCATATCTACTACACTTAAGCAGATTTGACATTGCTGAGTTAGCAGAGAAACCATTCTCCAACCCTTCAAACTCTGAGGTAGCTGCTCACATCAGAAATCACCTGAGCAACCTTCAACTTGTTGAGCTAACTGCTAGGACAAAGATTGAAGAAGAGTTAAAATCGAAAGAGGAGGAGAGAAAAGGATCAACAACCAAAGGCAAAGCCTTTCTCCAAATGGTTATAGATCCTGAACTTGAACCTATTATTAGATAGGAGTATGACTATAACTCCTGTCAACTAACTCTCTTCAAGGGGGCACAATAAAGGGTGCATGTCATTAGGAGTGATAGACTGGATCTCCTATCCATTGATGACTTGCACAAACTTTTCAGCATAATTTCAGGACAGAACAAAGAAATAGACATAAGTATGGTTCATCTGACACTCCACTGCAGACCTCTGATGTACTGCATGGTGTTTTCTCAAAAGGCAATATAGTTGACCATACTTTATTCCACTCACCACCTTTACTTGTTAGTACAGTTACCAACTTTAGTTGGTGACAAAAGACAAGTCATGGACATGTCATGACTACTATATCTTAGATAAGACATTATCTAAGATACCATAACTATAGCTTTGTAGTATCTGCTTTATCTATAGGATTCCAGCTGGTATCAAAGTATAACCGGCTGTAGGTGATTGTATATATAGTTTCTCTTTGTAACTCATGTATCATGCTTGTAAGAGTCCTGTAAACTTTGAGTTGAGAAGTAATATATACAAGTACCTTAAAAATTATTTCATTGTGTTGTTAAGTTACTTAGTATATTATAATCAACTTTTTGAGAGATTCTGCCTCATCATAACCGTGTGAGTATAAGTGAGTTTGAGAGAAAATCAAGTGTTTAGTGACATATATCGATCCTGCAAAAGATATTATCTAAACATAAAAATTCAATAAATATGAAACAACTAATATCCAATTGTTTATATTAATATGACCAATGACTGAGGAACTATCGTTTGAATCAACAAAAACTGAACCTTTGTATCCAAACAATTTTTAAACAATCAAAACCTAAATAATCATTCAAATGATTACACAAGTTCTAAATCCAGGCCAAAGGTAAACACATGTTGAATACTTTACTAACACAAACCCCACACTCGAAGTGGATCACAGGATGATTTAGCCACTTATGATAATGATTTGATCTTTGATTCTTGATTCCATGCTCGAATTGATGATTGGATTGGTGAATGATAAATTCTAGCCTTCTCGAATCCCCCAGAATTGTCTTCTAATTCCTTAAACAAAATCCTCTCCAAAACTAGGGTTATCACCTTTTTATATCATCTATAATAGCAAAAATATAGAAAAAACCTGGGTCGCAACATGATGAAGCCACTTTTGGCTTTAGTGGCGCCATCATAGCTAGTGGCTATGATGGTCCTTAGACTGATGCCTCTTATCATGCCACCAAAGTCATGGCGCCAATATCACAGTTAGTGGCACAAATCTACATAAGTCATTTTTTTAAATTGTTCTTTTCTTGATCATTTTTCAATTTTCACGCCAAAGATTTATTAACTTTTGTATTCTTTGTTCTCACCTATAAATACACAAAATTTACTCAAAGTAACTCTATTTCACACGATTAAAGACTAAAAACACAAAAAAAAGTTATAACATTGAATAATTATCAACCCCATCAATGGGTCAAATTTGTCAAACAAATAGACATTTATAACAACAACCTCAATTATAAAAAATATATAAATACTTACAATACACTTTGTAAGGATCGATGTTCATGTCTATGTGAACCGCGTAGCTCCCACATTGTTAACACGAATATGACACAAACTGAATGATTGAAGATTGAAGATTTAGTTAGAGTAAAGATTGAAGATTTAGTAAACGAGAGAGTAATATGCGTTAAGTGTCAATGAAGAAGTTAAATATGGATGGACAAATTCACCCCTCACACAAAAGGTACATTTAGCTTAGTTCACATATCATACGGATATCATCAACCCAAGAACGAAAACAATTGAAAATTACAACAAATACAAAAACTTAGAAACGAAAATAGAACTAAACTCGAAGCATTATTTCAATATTATTAAAACTAAATAGATATGTTTATAAACCAAACCCTAAATTCTAGCATGACTAAAAGTTTCATCTTTGAGCAATTTCCCCATGGTGTTGGTGTTAACATCTCCAAATAGACGAGAAGAAATCAACCCACTACAAACGTTGCAAGCAAACAGGCGCTCGTAGCCCAATTTCTCTCGCACCACCCAACGGCTAATTGCACCCACACACTTCACTCGAATTAGGGTTTATTAGATCCAATTCTTCTTCTTTGCTTATGTTCTACAATGGATAATAACCCTCAGAATCCCGGTTCACAGGTAAGTTTTGATCTCGATTATGGCTTCTATGTGATTCTGCTTGATTTCTTGATTAAACCCTAATTCGTTAGAGTTTGTATTGTTGATTTGTATCTTTTTAGTTCTGTTTAGCTTTAGAGTTGGGATTGTGGTTCTTTGTTGTTGGAGTTGTACCCACACTAAAGGTCCAAGAATAGTCTTTTTAGGGTTTTATGCACGTGGAAGGTGCGCATCAGATTGATACGTGAAGTTGGTTTTTATCAGTTGGAAAATGTTCAATATTCTAAAATATTAAATTTTAAATGTTCCCTTGTTTGTGTTGATAATACAACATTAGTATAATAGAAATTCATTCATCCAAGTTCCAACTATGAATGTTCCCTTACAAGGAGATTAGATACATGCTCAAGCTTTACCATGAACATAAGCATGCCTTAGGGGTTGCCTTGCCTTATGAGTGTTGTCGAGGTAGAATCATTGTGGAATTGGGTTAGTTTACAACCTACCCAGGCTGCAGTGTTATAAAATGACATTCGGTCATGATTTGATCATCACTAGGTTTGAGAATCTTCACATAAACAGCTCTGATTAGTAAAGAATCATTGTATTGACTTTCCACAGTATTGGGCACATTTAATCATGTTCTAGATTTTAGCAAATAAATAGGTATTTTTCCATCTCCCTTTTCTTATAAAACCTGTGTCCATCGTGTGTCTTCGCTTTAAATGGATTGTAAAAGCTATTTAGTTTATCATGATGATGAATAAAAATGGTGCTTTTATGGAAGGAACCACTCTTATAAGCAATGCTGCAGGGACACAAGCATACCAATAGGGAATGCCCGAAGTTAGATGCATGTGTTATTTTGATGTATATGCTTGTAAATAATGATGAAATGTGATCTGTATAGGATTTAATTATCTAGTGATTTAGCTTATTACACTTTATCATGTCTGCTAAAACAACATATTTTACTTTTAGTCTCTTCGGCCACCTGCGATTGGATCCATTGGTTCTCAAAGTTTTGGAACAAACTATTCAATGCAAGTATGTTTCTTCTTCTTGGTTTACCGATTCTTAATTACACATCATTTTAAGATACCATTGGATAGTAAATTTGTTATGTGTTGTTGCAGTTCCGGGCTGCGGTTGCACCACAACAAGGCCAACCGTTCATGCAGCCAGCTTCAGCCCCTCAGCAATATCGTCCAATGGGTCAAACTCAGCTGCCACAGTATTCTCAACTGTTGCAGCAGAGGCCAGGTCAGCCTTCTCCATCATCACAACCAATGTCCATGCCCTATATGCAGCCACCACAGTTCCAGAACCAGAACGCGGGAGTACCTCTTTCTTCTACGTATACTGTAAGGCCCTCTTTTTTATTGGTTCATGTGTTTAGGTAGCCGCCCCTTGGAATCTATATACTTGTTTAATTGTCTCAGTTCAATGCACCATCCTTTGGGCAACCAACAAATGTGTCTTCTCAGTTTCATGCTGTCTCACAGATGCAAACACCTGTTGCCTCAAGTGGAGGACAACCTTGGATGCCTTCTGGAAATCAAGTTCCACTAACCGCTTCGTCAGTGCCACAACCGGGACAGCAGCCTTCAACCGCCACTCCCACAAATCAGGTATATATTTTTTCTATTGATTTTTGGCTTCTTTGTGGAGTACTAAGAATATTACATGAAGCTAGAATATTTATAGTACTTATTTTGTATTTCTTTTTTCAAATTAAGTAATAGATAAAATTATTTTTTTATTATGAACATATTTTAGTTTATTTAGTATTTTATTGTTGTAAGTTTTTTTTCATAAAAGTGTGTGTTAGGTAGAACTGAACTTATACGTATATTAACATACCGTATGATAATTGATAATTTTTGTTAAATTCAATAGTCATGAAGATAGTACTTTTGTTTGTTCCTATAGCAGGCATCAACTGTTCTCGATACTAATCAAGAGGCATCATCAGATTGGCAAGAGTATACAGCTGCTGATGGAAGAAGGTAAAATCTATGTGTATATATTATAGTATATGAGACTATTTGTTGAATTGTTTCATTGCAAATATAATTCTTCATTTTTCATATATATGCAGATATTATTACAACAAGAGAACAAAACAATCTTCGTGGGAGAAGCCTTTGGAGTTAATGACACCTTTGGAGGTAAACCTCGTCATCGACACTTTGATGTTTGGTAGTCCAATAAAAGTTCAGTTTACGTGTGAACATTTCTTTTTTTTTTTGTTGTTTGGGGGGGGTGGGGGGCTGGATTAGATAAGTTTGCTGTTTTTCAAGGATCATTGCTTATGTGACTTCTGAATTCAATACTGCCACTGTAATCTGTAATTTACTTGTATTTCAATTCCTTAACTTGCTTTATTTATGTAGTTACTTACATTGAGGATTTCCATCAATCTTATTAGTGCTTGAAGCCTTGAACATGCATATTTATGGCCAGCTTAGTGATGTGTGAATGTTAGCAAGATTTGAAATGACATTATTAATGTTTATATTTTGATGTGGCAGAGAGCTGATGCTTCTACTGTTTGGAAAGAGTTCACAACTGCAGAGGGCAAAAAGTATGACTGACTATGCTTGAAACTTTATATTTATTTCCAAATGTTATGTTTATTTGTATTTGATCTAGTTTATACTTATTGCAGATATTATTACAACAAGGATACAAAACAATCTAAATGGACAATACCTGAGGAATTGAAGGTTTAAACCATAACTAATTACCTTGCAATTTTTAGTACTTACCAGTACAAAAATGTCCCAGCTCTAAACTTTTGTTTCTGTATGCTTAGCTGGCTCGTGAGCAGGCTGAAAAAGAAGCTTCCAGAGGGATTCAATCTTCAGCCAGTCTAACACCCTCTGCACCTGATCAAGCTCCAGCTTCTGTCAGCTCAGTTAATGAGGTGTCTGCAAGCCCTGTTGCAGTCACACCTGTCGTCCCTGTTGGCAATGCTCCCCCTAATGTGGGGTCTGAGTCATCATCTATTGCAATTCCCACTGTTCCAGCAGCTGCTGCTTCTACGATTTCTGCCAGTGCCAACATGCATTCATCTCCAATGTAGTTAATCATTTTTCTTCATAGAATAACACTTAATTTTATGTGGTCTGATAATTGTAAAATTTGAAAATTCAGGGGTAAATTAGAGAATTCATCTACCCATGGTGTTCCAAAAGCTTTAGATGGAGTCTCAGTGCAAGACACAGAGGTATTGCCTAGCTGAATCTCAGCTTTGAGTTCTTTATTTTTTATTTGAAGAAAAATGGCATACAAAAACTCAATTTGATGATGTGAGTGGCAGGAAGCAAAGAAGGGCATGGCGGTTGCTGGAAAAGTGAACACAACACCGTCAGATGAGAAAGTTGTGGATGATGAGCAGTTTTTGTATGCTAGTAAGCAGGTAAAATGCTATTATATATTTATTTTCTGTAATCATGTTCATGTATTCTCTTTTTTTTATTAATATTTACCATTGTGTTTTAGGAGGCAAAAATGGCTTTTAAATCATTATTGGAGGAGGCAAATGTTAAGGCTGATTGGAACTGGGAGCAGGTATTTTTGTTAAAGGTCTCTACTTTTTAATGACTTGTTATTGATGTTGGATATGACATATCAGGCAATGAGAGTGATCATAAATGACAAAAGATACGGTGCATTAAAAGCACACGGTGAACGGAAACAAGCGTTCAATGAGGTAAACCCCTTAATTGATAGCACTTGCGTATATATATGTATGTTAAAGTTGTCCTAATCTTTTGATCCCATTTTGTGTTATGCTATCATAGTATATAATGCAAAGAAAAAAATTGGAGGCTGAGGAGAGGCGTTTGAAGCAGAGAAAAGCAAAAGAAGAGTTTACAAAGATGTTGGAAGTAAGTTTCAGTTATCTTATATGTTATAATGAACAAAGAAATTATTTTATAGCAATTTATGAAATTTATAGTTTCATACACACATATGTATGTTTGTATGTTATGACTTGCTTTCAGGAATCCAAGGAATTGACATCATCCATGAGATGGAGGTAAGTCTATAAATTGATGTTTCATGATGATATACAGTTACTTGCACTTGATTCACACATGTGAAGGTCTTATATATACTTGTAATCCAGCAAAGCAATGGCATTATTTGAAGATGATGAACGGTATAAGGCTGTTGAGCGACCTTCTGACCGTGAAGATCTTTTTCAAAGCTACCTCGTTGACCTACAGAAGAAAGTAAGTTTGATCCACCGTAGAGTAGTAGTTGCTGTATATCTATTATGCTCATGTCCTAATATTAATTTAGGAGAGAGCAAAAGCTCAAGAAGAGCAAAGGCAATTGAGATTAGAGTACCGGCAGTTTCTGGAAACTTGTGGCTTGATTAAGGTGATATGCAACTTAGGCAGTTAGGCCTTAATTATCTTAGTTATTTTTTTATAATTATTAATACAATTATTAGTGTTCAGGTGGATACTCAGTGGCGGAAAGTTCAAGATCGTTTGGAAGACGATGAAAGATGTTCACGCCTTGAAAAAATTGATCGTTTAGAGATTTTCCAGGAATATATCCGTGATTTGGAGAAGGAAGAAGACGAACAAAGGAAAATTAAAAAGGTGCTCCTTTACAACATCTTATAGTTAAAGGTGCATTTTTTTTATCTTTTGTCCATCATTATTAAATTTGGTTCTTTATTTCTTCAAGGAACATATAAGAAGGGTGGAGCGCAAAAACCGTGATGAGTTTCGTAAGATGCTGGAGGAGCATGTGACTTCTGGTACACTCACAGCTAAAACTCAATGGCGTGACTACTGTCAAAAGGTAGTGTAAATGTAAAATAACTTGTATGCATTTATACATTTTACATTAAGTACACAGATGAATGAGTTTTTACTTGCTCTAATTTCATGTATATTTCACAGGTGAAGGAGTCTGTAGCTTATCAGGCTGTCGCTTCAAATACCTCGGGCTCTACTCCTAGAGATTTGTTTGAGGATGTAGTTGAGGAGTTGGAGAAAAAGGTATTCACTAACAATTAATGTAAACTTTTGCAATTTATTTTTAATGACTTTTAAGGCTAACGGATCCATTTTTGGTCTACTTGACAGTACCATGATGATAAAACTCGTGTGAAAGATTCTATGAAATCTAAGAAGGTAGGATCTGTTACATATGTATACTTTATCTTGGACATAATATGATGCTTTTACCTGATTCCTTTTTGTTCTTATAGATTGCTGTTTTACCAACATGGACATTTGAAGATTTCAAGGCTGCTGTTGAGGAGGACATCATCACATCATTATCAGATATTAATCTACAGGTATAATTCTTTTTAAATTCTATTTGCTTTATGAAGTTATATTATAATTTTTTACTTGCTTCCAGCTCGTATTTGAAGACTTAGTTGAGAGGGCAAAGGAGAAAGAGGAGAAGGAAGTTAAAAAACGTCAGTCTCTCGTGAAAGATTTCACTGACTTACTGTATGATATCAAGGTATAAAAATTTAGTTAATGATATAACTATTGTCCAAGAGAGATCATCTTACTTTGCCTGAACTGGAACTCAGGAAATAACTGCATCATCTTCATGGGATGAGTGCCTGCAACTCTTTGAGGAAAGCTCCGAATTCAGGTATGGATGGTATTTGAAAATTGGCAAGCTGAGTTGGGTTAACCCGAAACACCTTTTGTCCAAAAAAATTAGTTATATTTTGTCAGTAGTTAGTGTGTCAAGTATGTTACAAATTGTATTTCAAGTGAAATCCTAACTTTTTGAATAGAGCTATTGGTGATGAGAACGTTGCTCATGAAGCCTTTGAGGAATATGTTGCTCGTTTGGTGGAGAAGGCAAAAGAGAAGGAACGCAAACGAGAGGAAGAGAAGGTAAGCAATTAATCTACTTTTTTATTCTTATTTATTTCTTTCCATTTTATAATATTACTTAAGTATTGTTTTCTGGTTATGGGGTACATTGCAGGCCAGAAAGGAGGAAAAAGAGAGGAGAAAGGAGAAAGAACGAAAAGAGAAAGAGAAAGACCGAGAGGAGAGGGAAAGAGATAAAGACAAGGGCAAAGATAAAGATCGATCCAAAAAAGATGATTCAGATAGTGAGAATATGGATATTGTGGAACACAAAGAGGACAAGAAAAGAGACAGAAAACATCGTAAGCGCCATCAAGATGATTTGTCATCTGACAAGGATGAACGCGATGACTCCAAGAGGTCTCGCCGCCATGGCAGTGACCGCAAAAAGTCAAGAAAGGTACATTTACTGTCAAATTTACCTAATACAAAGCCTTTGTAATAAGTTAATAACTTGTTTATCATACTATATTTCAACTTACAGCATGCATATTCACCTGAATCTGATAACGAAAGCAAACATAAGAAACACAAGAGAGATTCTCGTAGTAAAAATGGCAGTCACGAGGAACTTGAAGATGGGGAGGTTGGTGAGGATGGTGAGATTCAGTAGGATACCCTTTTGTTGCTAAGGCATAGACTTGTATTTTTCTTGAAATTCTTGACTTGTAGCGGGATACCTATGGTTCATTGGAGTCTTTGTACTATCATCAAGTCATAAAGATAAATAGCTCCTTTTGGATGAGATTTCACATCAGTCTTACAAGGGTTTTTAATTATTGATTTGTGTTGTTTATATGAATTTCTAAGCACATTATTGAAACCAAAAGAACAAAGCTAGACAGCTAGTGATCCTTTATGAAGCTAGATGTCATGAGCACATGTACACGGGTTGTCATATTATCTCCTCGCTTAAGTTCATGACTTCCTCGCCGCACAATTATCAAGGCTTGCCTCAATGGGTGCACATGATTTTATTTGAAAATTTTCTTGGATCTGCTTCCTACTCTATGCATTCTCCTTGTACCAAACTGTTCGCTATAGTTTGAGATTTTTTAAACAGCGTGTAAGAAAGACCAATTGTTTTGATGGTTTTTAACCGAATTGTAAACACCCCTAGTTACTGAGTTGTAAGTTAGTTGATACTAATGTTTCCTACAAAAAAGCTCCTTTCAAAGGACGAGAGCCTGATCAAGGATCCAAAATGATACAAAATTGGTTTGGAAGCTTAACTACTTGATCATATATTTCTTTTCTCGTAAGTGTTTTGAGTCTGTTTATGGTTGCATTAGCACTAGGATGTTGCTTTTCGTGTGTTGAGATATCTTAAGACCACATTAGGTTGAGGTATTTTGTATTCTGATTAGGGTCATTGTTGTGTGTGCGCATTACATAAGACAAAGATGGACGAGTATCAGTATTCTTAAATGTAGAATGAGCTAGATGTCCTAGATATGACTTGGTATCATGTGTTTGTTGGTGAAAATCTTGTGTCATATAAGAGTAAGAAGTAACGCATGGTATCTAGATCGAGTGTCGAGTTAGAGTATAAAGCCACGACAAATGTCATATCAGAGGTGATATGGATTTGTCATCTTCTCAAAGAATTCGGTGTTGTAACCAAAAATCAATTATTTCATGAGAGGAAAAAGGTTCTAGGGGTTGATTTTTGTAAGATATTTACTATTGTTATCAAACCAATCATATGTATTGTTTTTATATTTGTCTCTCTCTTAGGGCACAGGGAGTACATCCCATTTTCCTCTAACTATTTTTTTTCCCGAAGTGGTGGTTCGGTGGAGACATCTTATTTTCCCCAAACTTCTCGTTAAAAATTATGAAAAAACACATGAAAAATTGACTCGATTAACTAATCAAGGGTGACCACCAATTTCCTACTTTTTTGGTCATCGCCATCACACCTGAAATGGTGTTCCCGATCAAGATGCGCGACCCCAAACCACTCTTTATGCCCATATCACCTACGCACTAACTTAATTTATAAAATGCTTTTCTTTAATACTCCCATCAAGATAAGATATATATCCACCCAACTCCTTGATCAGTGGATTCTCGTCCCTTCGAATTGTTTTCTTGTTTAGAAATATTTGTATGATCTTAACCAAGTTCATCTTGCTTAGTGCTAGCGTCTAAAACCTACACAATCACTATTTGTTTCGTAACAACATATCCAACTCGTTATTATGATAAACACAACCTTGCCATATTGTTTTCTTTTGCATTATATGGATGAGATTATTCTTGGGAGCTCCTCTACTTATCTTTTTTCTATTTTGAACGATAAATGTACAACCTTGCTTCAGAGTTATAACTATACATTCATACAAAGTTATAACTATATGTATAACCTGTCTCTTATCTAGAGACTACTAGCATATTCAAGCGCATATTTTGAAGGTTGTTTGGGCATATACCAATCCACTTATGACTACATGTGTTTAAGCAACGTAACTTTTTATAGCGTTTTTTACAGCATTCGAGTATTATCTCTAACTCCATTGTTGAAGTTGAATATCATAGCGTAGCTAGTAATGACACGTATCCGAAACCTGCAACTTTAGTTTTAGTTTGTAGGATACAGAATTAGATAGTTTTATCCTAAAAAATCTATGCGTTGCTATTAAAAAAATATCTGATGATTGATATGACCAATAATATTTGTCTTTTAGCAATATCATGTGTTGGAACTCATGTGGTAGCTAGACTTTGGCTGGAAGATAAGAAGGAAAATATAAGTGGTATATGTTACTGGAAAAAAAATATTATGTATTTATATAATTTTTTTAATTGCGAATACACTCTCTTTTTATTATCGTACATTTAAATTTATCATACCTACATTCGAAATTATATAAACCCGTAACTTTAACTTTTGATTGAAAAATATATCACCGTTAGAATTTTCAATTAACATATCTATAGGTCGTGTGTTCTATGTTAAGTAAAAAAATCTCTCTATAAAAGAAATTATTCTCACTGTGCTACTCATATTTCATTAAGGGTTTTTTTAAATAGACACCTCAATATTTTAAATCAACACCCCAAATTTTATATACGTGTCGTATAGCCCCATACGCGTCGTATAGAGGGTGGTCGTATAAGGCTATATGTGTCGTACAGGGGGGTCGTATAGGGCTATATGGGGCGTATAGCTCTCTGACAGCCCCCTGAATTTTCCTCATTTTTAGTGTATTCGACCCTATACGCCGTGTATGAACCCATACGCGACTTATAATTGGGTGTCGATTTATAAAACGAGGTGTCTATCTATTAGGACCCTTCATTAATTTATGTAAGTTGATATTAATTTGATGCCTCTAGAATATATCATTCCAATTTGTCAATCACGTAGCGTTGCAAAAAGTTTGGTTCCCATCAAGTCAATTCGCGTGATCATATATATAGAACTTCTGCTTTTTAATTATAAAGTTTTTTTTAATTTATCACATGACAGGATTTTAACTTTAGCATTATTCAAATACTATTAAACTTTTATCACCGGACAATAAAAACCAATTGGCTTCATACTATGATACATAAAATATAATATCGGACAGTGAATCGAACGTTTTACTAGTTCACTGGTTGAACCGGATAAAAAAACCGGATAAAATTATAATTATTTTATAAATATATATGTAGAAAATACTAAAAAATAAAAATATATATGAAAAACTGGTTCGACCGGTCCAACCCCCGGTTTAACTGGTTCGGTTCCCGGTTCGACCGCCGGTCCGACCACCGGTTCAAAGCCAAAACGCGGACCGGATCGGAGTCCGGTTCCTGGTCCAACCGGTCGGACATGCCGGTCCGATCCGGTTTTCAAAACAATAGATAATATAACTATGTAACCATGTAATATATATTTTTCTCTTTTTTTAATATCTTGTACTATGTAAAATTGTTTATGTGATAATTTCATTTTTATTAAAGAAAAATGTACGATCCTGATTCGAAGTATATGTGTTACCTTAATATCCGTTTTCTAGTCATGATTATACCTCTAACCCCCTCAGTAGGAAACCCACAACCGGAAAAACCGCCACAAGCTCAACCTAGAGCGTTTTTTCTCCGAACAAGAATCGAATACATGATCTTTCCATTTTTAATTGTTTTAAGGGTTGTTTGTCAACTTCTGAATAATTAAATATTGAACCAATAAGAAGTTTGAACCATTAAGAGCTCTGAATCATTAAGAGCTAGTATATCGCTTAACTACTCAAAGTCAAATGTCTGACCAATTCAGATAAGAGGTTTTAATCATTTAACATTAGAGCTCTTAACCATTCATTATTAGTATAATGCTTAACCATTTAAAGGCAAATGTCTGAACCATTCAGTCATTTGCTCGCGAAACAAACAATCTGAACCATTAAATGCTGAACCCTTCAGACATCTAAATCATTAAAAAACTGATTCAAATGCTATCAAACAGCTCCTTAGCTACCTAATCTCAATCCATTTAAATAAGGATATTGGTATGTGATACTTTATTTAAAGCCGTTTTGTATCGAGCATGTATATATTTAATTTGTGTGATCTTTCTTTGGATCCTATCATAATGGATGATTTATAAAAGGCAAAAGAAAGGACTAAAATAAGCAAACAACATCATAACCCTCATGACAACACTATGCACAATCATGCTAAAAGTTGCTGACTTTATATTTTTTCAAATAAAGAAAGCATTGCATCTTCCCTTCATTCATGTCCGTTCAATCACTCTGTCATACCCCACTTTCTCTTTTTTTATCTCTTCATATTTACAAACAGTAGGTTGTCCATGTATATGATAACCAAAGTTAACATAAAAAAATATTATAATGTACACATATCATATCTTCAATCAAACACTATATCACACTACTTCTTTAGGTAACGGATATAAACTTCAGAAATCCATCGGTGAGTAATATATTCGTTGTTGATTCACCGACTTATAAATACTAGAATTTTCATAGACGTTAGTGATATTCAATTTTCTAGTGATGTCGATATGTATTAAGTCTAACAAGACTTTTTAAGTACGCTTTGAGTGTTTAACACCGGATGTGTGAGCTATCAAATTATTTTCTTTTTACATGAATATAAAAGGAAGAAAATAATAGAATATATAGTTATGAATATCCCAATCTTTAACCTTTGTGAGAGAAATTATGAAACATAAAACAATTGATGTAAATTTCATAACAGTTTTATAACAATTGAACTACAAAATATGAAGAATCAAAACTACATAATTGAAATGAAAAATAAAATGAATATTATAAACATATCACATATCGATAACATTGTCATGAACAGGTTAAACACAACTCACATTTATTTTGGCTTTTTGCCATTTGTTCATTGGTATTTCCAAAAAGACAGAAAGAAAATAAAACATCATAATTCAGATGATTATCCCAACTCACCAATAACAAAATTATACCTGTATCATTAATCTTCAACAAAGTCACCAATCATCTTGTTCTTCCCTTTGCTTCTTTTCCTACGGCGAGCAACTACTGCATCGCCAGTACTGTCATGCCGCTGGTTCCCATCATTAGAAATCAGCGGCATGTCATTGGTGTCATCATGATCCTCCACGGTGGCGATGCGGATACACGAACATCTTTGAAGGGATGCAAAAAATGCATTAGCCACACCATTCATGAGCCACATAGCCACCCCATCTAGCTTGGCACAACCATGGCTCGATGGAGGTCGAACACTGGGCTCTACGTGGTTCGGTCCGGCATGGAAGAAGGTGTCACAGTTGGCGGTTGTGGTCGTAGCGGCCATAGCGATAACAACGATCGGTGTCGAGATCGAAAGAGAGAATGAGAGGGAGAGAGTGTTCTAGTTCTAGATCAGAGAGTGAGGATATAAAGAACAAAGGACTTGACAGGTTTTAATAAGTTGTTTGGTGACTTTCTTTTAAAATAATAAACTTTTTGTTAGTTATAATGATGATTATTATAAGGCTTAATTGGTCATTTAGTTAATTATATACAAGAAGCAGCTGGCAAGATACAAGTTAAAACATTAGGTAAAATTTGGAAACAAGTTATTAATGATGATTTTGTCTTGAAATAATATGGATTTTTAGTTAAGACTGCAGATATTTTCAAGAATAACTAATTTAGTAAGAAATAAAGGGGGATCGACTAAACAATAAACACCTTTCATTTAAAATATGTGTTTATATATAATAACTTTTTTTCATTTATATATAAATACTTAATCTTTTACAAAGTTTTTGACATTATATTTTTTAGATTGATGATTTATACACTTATATACTCGTACTTTTAAATTATACTAATTTTTGATATATGGCATATCAGGATTTGAATACTAATATTCTGCAAAGGTTATATGACTCTTACCTTTTGGTTTCCAACACAAATGATGATTTCTAAGTTATTTATTTGGTCTGCTATTATCTATCTAAAAACAGATAATCATAATTAACACTTAATAGTGCCGATTGAAATCATTATCTTATCTATTCCTTGATAAAATGCATTTCAGTTATCCAAAATACATTTACTAAATAAAACAAATAAAATAGTTTTCATTCTTTTTTAAAGGTGATAACAATTCAGCTCAGTGACATGAAGCTTTATAGCACAGATATGTCCTACCTCATGTATGATATTAATCATCAATTATTAGTTTGACGCTCGAGGATGACACTGAGCCGCTCTAGAAGGAAACCGACTAGCTCATAAAACATCATGCCTCATGATTTGCATATGCATGGAGAGATCATTGGCAACTTGCCTGGAAGATTTGTGCTTTGAAATGAGATTTGAACTTGTGACCTTAAGGTCATAGAGCTATTATCCACACCAGCTAGTAAGGATGAGTAAATTTTACCAAATATCGGTATCATACCGAACCGGTACCGACTAAACATAATTGGTAATGGTACCGGTACCTGTACCAATGTTCATTTATTAGGGTTTTGCTTTCGTTTTCAGTATTTTCAATGGTATCGGTACCAATTGGTACGAACTGACAAAATCAATATGGTATTTGGTTCACGCTTTTACCTATTTTTTGTATCGGTATTTTTCGGAATATATCATCTCTACCAACTAGTGCCAGTGGACCAAATGGCTAAATAGAGTGTGAACTTCTGATAAAAACACTAACATATTCTATGTTTTTTGGTTTAGTCTAAATGAGTTTATGTTAGCACCCTTCGGTTTGAGACAAGCATGACGGGTTCCTAGGACGATCCACGCTTTATATATGTTTTCATTAGTGAACTTTACACAACGATAACCATGTTTTGATGTAGTATGGTTCGTGGTGAAGCTCTTAGCTCTCGCATAGTAAAAACAAACCCAAAATATGTAACTATATTATTTACAATTATATATAACTAGTTGTGTCAAAAGTCAGTGAAAAAATCTATTTTACCAATTTTCCAACAAAAAGATCGTCCAAGTAGGTTATATCCATTTCAAAATGTGAATACAAAATAAATGTGCTAGTCATACATTTATTTACTACGTGAGAGTTGGAAATGTTTATTCACTAACTTAAGACACAAATAATTATACGTAATCAGGATTAATATAGTAATTTCCTTCTAGGTTTATGTTTTACAATGTGAGAGTTTAACATTTAACCAAATCGTGATCAAAATGGAGCTACGATAAATGACATATCGATGCTAAAAGTTGATGAGTGTTTGAAACTATTTGAGTTTTACAAAATTGGTGTTGAGGACATTTTTTGCAATTTATGTTCTCTTTCTAATTCTTGATTGAGCTATTTCAACTTTGTTTCACTATAAGTATTAGTATGGCTTAGTTGCAAAAACACACTATAATTCATTAACAATTCTCTACCCCAAGGACTTCCAGCAATTCATGGGTTATTCACACCATTAGATTCCTAATGAGAATGCTCAAGTACAAAATAATAATATCAAAATGTTGTATCAAGTTTAGAATCAATATTCTAAACATAATCCCCCACTTTGATTCCACTTTCTTGAAGGACAAAAAAAAGTTTTTCAAACTCTTTTTTTCTTAGTGATCCATGAGATGTATGAGAATGATTTTTAACTCGGTATCTTCTACAAACTTATAGAAATAAAATAAGTTCTTTGCAGGCTGGGTTTAGGTGATAATTTTGTTCAAATCGTTTGTACGCTCAATTGGGCCTATTGTGGTGCATTGTTTTAGTTTTGTATTTTTATTTGGGCCTAATGTGGTTTAATTGGTTTTAGGTTGTATTTGGATACCAGTCACCAACATTGGTATAAAAAAAGTAGGAATGGATAAATAACACATAAATCGAGGGCTATGCGGATCCTCAGACATATATGAAATGGAATAAAGATGGACCAAGCTATTTTATATTGTGTAAGGCAAAGCGCATTCCTTTAAGAATGTATCTAGTTCCACCGCGGCGAACCCCCAGACGACCTATCTAAGATTAGGAGGGAGATCCTCAATCAGACAATGACAGAGCGGCCTGTGATTCAGGATTGATCGACGCCCGAGGAACGCGGTTACCACTTGTAGGCTCATTCACGAACGCTCTACTGAAAGGTCTCCATTCCTACGGCGGTTTTCTCCGATCATTGCTTGACTCGCCATAACCCTTACACCGCCCCTCATCTTCAAGAGTATACCTTCTAGTGATTCGACCTAAAGTTACAGACTTATCTTATCTATAGAGAGAGGTTACAAATGCGGGGGTACTTAAAAAATAAAAAAATGAAAGAAAAGAGGGAACGAGACATAACAATGATATCTTCATCTAAAAACTCTGCAGCCTCCCGGACTTCATCTTCGTCATTTTTGAAAGCGGGGCATCCAATGCGCCAGAAAGGGGCTTGCTTCCGTAGTTACGAGTGCCAAGATAGGCTGGGAAATCCCCCTTCGATAGACAGGTGGCCGGCACGGGGCTTTGTTTGTTTGTTTTTTTCAGTCGTAGTATTCATATGAAGAATAGCAATATTCTTAATAGGAATAAAAAACACCACCGGAAGTAGAGGAAGCTAACCGAGCGGAATTGGTTAACCGTATTCTGAAACACGGAAAAAAATATAGCCGTTACAGCAGCTATCATGAAGGTGAAGACTAATATAATAATTTTATCTTTTTGTCCCTCGATGATCAGTCGAGGAAGTTTCGTAAAGGGACTGGAGCAGGCTACCATGAGACAAAAGATCTTCTTTCTAAAGAGATTCGATCTGGTGCAACGGCTCCTGGTGTAACAGCAAGCACCAGTTTAACTTGGGTTTTCAAGCTGCTACTGCTCCGATAGCTGCTTTAGAGGTTGCTTAGCCGGTAGGATTTTTGGCAAGCAATAAGCACTTAAATAATACAATTCAAGTGTCGAGTCGAATTCAAGTTAATCAAATCGAATAAGTCGAATTTGAAATTTTCAAACTGGATTCGAATGCGATTCGAATTCGAAAAAGATAAATTGAATTCGAAATTTTCAAACAGGATACGAATTTGATTCGTATTCGGAAAAAAGTTCGAATTCGAATCGAATTTGAATTTATTCGATTCGTATTTAATAAAAAATATTTAATTGAATAGAATTTTCAAATTTTGTTCGACAAATCCAGTTTCAAATACTCAAAATATATAAATAAGCGTAATATATAAAACATAACAAGTTTGAAATAAGTGAAAATACATCAATTAGGCTTTAACATTTTAGATTATATATTTGTAAACCTTTAATTCTTAATTTCATATATGTATATTTCTAAATTAATATACAAATAAATAATATGTGTGTGTATTTGTAATTCGAATTTCGAATCGAATCTAATCGAAAATCACTAATTCGCAATTCGATTCAAATTCGATAATTAGACCTCGAATCGAATTCAAATCGATTTTCGAATATGTGATTTTCGATTCGAATCGAATATCGATTTTTTCGAATCCGATTCAAGTATTGAACACCCCCAGGGCTATACTCCAATTCAATTGAACGGGCACAATGGCACATGCCTCATAGCCCATGGTATGGCTACTTTCTTTTAGAATCACTAGTATGCTAGATTAACCATATAGGTCAAGCCGAAATATCGTAAACACACACGTTTAAAGTTGATTTTTTATTATTTTTAACTCGAGTTAATAAAACGGAATACATAACATATATTTATACAAGATATATGTAAATCCTAACCAAGCTTATTATTTAAATAATTAAATAAATAAACAAAATTCATTATAATCTAATACAAATTCAATTAAATAAACCAATAATTATCTAAACCTGATAACTATTACCTATAACATTAATTAAACCAATTTAGGTTTCACTAATCTTGATATCTACCATCACTCATCATATTTATTTGAATCCGTTCATCTCATCGACATCTCCCAGACCTCAGCCACGTCCTAGAGCTTCTCGGTTTGACCCCTACTTTTAACAACAATTTCTTTATATCAAAACTTGCTTCTTTGGACTTCTACTTTTTCCGGTTTGTTTAAGCTATCTGCTTATTAACTTCCGAATAAAAAACTAGCTCTTTGCTTTCCTGTTTCTACCAACCGTCGAACGAAAAATCTTGCCACCCTATTGTTTCATTTCCTGCACTTCTTCATTACTTCTGCAAATAAGATAGAAATAAGACATTTTATCGTCTAACATGACGTCTGCTGGACTTGAAGACCCTTGTGATATGCTTATTGGATGAGTCTGTGAAGCCCATTTGTTTGGCCCAATAGTAGATGGTGGGTCTATGGAGTCTATTTGATTGGCCCAATAGTAGATTTTTCTATTTCGGGTATTTAGTTAACCCTAATAAAGTTTGTTATCTCATCTCCTCTCTCTAAAAAACCTCTCAAATTTGTGTTTATTAAACTCGAAACCATCTTTTTTTGTTGATAATTTTAAACAAACAATATCAATATGCCATGTAAACTAGTTCTGATTATGGATCTAAATCTGATTAACATGAATATATGAATCAAAATTTAAAATCTGGCATCTACTATATAACAATACAACAGTCATGATGTTAGAACTTGATGAGATGTTTTGATCAAAGTTTCAACAGCACCACTGCAAACATACACCACAATATCCTTAACATGCTTATGATGTTTAGCATCAGTCATCCCTGATAATATGCCATCACAAGCATTCATACTTCTTGATCTATCAAGATACACTGCAACCGCGGTGCTTACAAACGTCTTGATCAAATCGCCCATAACCACTTTCGATTCATCTCTACTTAAAACATCAACCAACTCAGGCAAATCAGTTGATAACTTCACACCAGACTCATAGAGTCCATTTGAACCAAACGCCAACACTAAATTGCGCGCAAAACTACCAACAACAACAGAAACAAATCCGGTTCCAGACTCAGACATCAGTCTATCAAAAACATGATCTGTAACACTCGAATTATCGGCTTTTTGTTCTTCATTATAACCCTGAATGACACCCAATGTTGCAGCCTCAAAAACATTAGTTAAAGACTTAGAAAACTCATCAGACACTGTGATTTTCGACAGTTGCTTCAGACTGTTGGGCATTTGGTCATGTTCTGATGCTAAATATCCCTTCAAATCTCTGGAAACAACACCCAAAATCTCTGAAGAATCAGATATTGTTTTGATAATCGCGATAAAGGATGCAAACAATTTGACAAATCTCTTTCTTTTTCTTGAAACAGATGGAAAGTTATAAACTTTATATACACCATAGCTCGAAACACCACAAAGAGTGAGTAAAATCACCCATTTGAGCTTTCTAGGGGTGAATTTGAAGCCTTTTGTTAGTGGTTTCATTTCAAGAAACGAAGAGGTGAATTGAAATCAACAATTACTGATGAACATGATCGAATTTCAGTGAAGAACTTGAGTTTCTTGTTGAATCTTAAGGTCAAATGGTTGATGATTGATTGAATGTATTAAATATTGATGAAGATCAAAAGGGGAGTGAATTTGATGACTTTATAGGAGAATTTATGATATAAATGCAGACAACAACAGTTCTAGTATGAAGAAATTTACCTGAAATGATAAAGAATTCGAAAGTTTCAGAGAGATTGTAGAGTGATTTTACATCGAATCTTTTTCCAATTTGTATAAGAATGAAGTCAATTGAAATAGGTGTTTGATATTTTATATGTTTGACAACAAGACCACGTTCTTTCTTTAATTCTTTATTGTTCATCAAACTATCAAAGGACAAATATATGTGTCTATCTTGTCATGTACCTTGTTTTATTTAATGCATTTTCTAGATTTCTAACTACTTTGGTCATAATAGCTTAAAAGATTAAAATACAAGAAAACGATAAGTTTTTACAAATTTTTAAAAAATTTGTAGGGAGAACAATGTTGTTAAGACCGGATCGGACCGGCCGGGATTCGGTGCCTGGTCCGGACGGGTCTAGGGTGACTCGTTTTTGGGAGGTTGAAAACATAAAGACATTCAATACCTTTCACCTTGTTATCATATATAAACACATAATATTTTATTTGTCACACCAATGTGAGACAAGGGTGTTAAAGAGACTCCCTTTCACACATTTATTTCCAACAAATATTTAATTACATATTTACATATATAAATATAATTAAAATATAGTTAAATCCGGTCCAACCGGTCCGACCGGTCAGACCACCAAACCAGTAAGACATCCGGTTTAACGTCCGATCCGGTTCTGGAAACATTGAGGGAGAGGGGTGATGGACCACGAACACAACTATGCTTTCACGTAAGGTATAACTGCTTTTATTTTTGTTTTGTTTTGTGGCTTTGTGTTCATAAGAAAATATGTTGTTGACATAATATTAGCTTATGACTAGAATTGACTTTGATGAGGTAAATATTTTGTTTCAATGGTTTGCAAGTTTTTGTTTAGATGAAGTTGTTGTGTGATTCTTTCAAGTTTCACACTAAAGGTTTCGAATTAAATAAGAAAAATATACCCCAACTAATCTCATTTTGTCCATATACAAAAGGAATAATAAGAAGAATAATTTCCCTGATTTTAAATGAACATTTCGAAAAGATGGAAGTTTATTAATACCAATTTTGTATACGAGTAGATATTCGTATTATTAGTTGGTGGTGTTAAAGTGACAAAGCATCTTTGATAAATGTTCCAATGAAGACTTCAATTGATGAGGATACAATTAGAGGTGACATGTTTGCTTGTATGATTTAAGCATTTAGTGCTCAAACCAACTGTGGTCACCTAATTGATTATAAACCGAGTCGATTTAGAGCTAAGTTATATTCAAACGAGTTACGAGTCACGAGCTTTTTAAACAACCATACTCTAGACCTTCCAATGGTTTTGCCAACGATAGTTTCATAGAACTAAATTGTAAATTTAAAATAAATGACACTTTTATTGAACTGCAATACATAAGGAGAGACAAAGCAATATTACAAATACTTACAACTAAATAAAGTAAAATTTAAGAAAATGATGAAGAACAATAAGATAAATAAGGTTATGATACATGTTAAATATGATCTTTTAAAACAAATTTCGAGTCTCTCATTTAAATAAGTTGTTTACATCTCAGAGTATAACAGTCGAATCAATATGTACTGTCAGTAAAAACACTAACTTTTGAAAAAATACCTTAAGAAATAAAAAAAAGTACAAGATTTGATTGTAGAAAATTGATTTATGTATTTGAGAGAGAACTGTACTGAATTCTAGCGCCTTTTTGCCTTCAAGAATCACCTCAATGTTTGTAGTAAAAGAAAGTTGAAATATTGGCTTAATCAAGAATCAAACAAAAAAAATTGCGTTAAACATCCTTAATGGAACTGATTCAACTTCTTAAAGGCAACTGAGCAACGGTATTCTATGCAGTGAGAACTATTGATGCCTAGTACTAGTAACATATCAGTCACACCTCACGCAAATTAGTCGTAACTAATCAATAGAAGTCGGAACGGGCAGCAACAACTCGCAGATCATTTGTAACTAACCAAAACAAAAACATTCACATTGATTAGTCACAACACACACAAATTACTCACAACTCACCCTTGTCGCATTAGTTTATTTTGAATATATGACCAATAATAAACATGATCACACTTCCTGTTTCAATGTTTTCGAGATTGCTTCATACCACACAAAGACTTTACTAGGTTATATATTTTAACCTTTTATACAAAAGTGAAGGAAACCTCGGTTTGTTTTATGAAAATCTCTTCTTCTAAATCGTCGTTTATGGATGTGGTTTTCACATCTCTTGGGTTTCAAATTTGTTAAAGCATAATTGCAAGTGTCAATCTTACAACAGTTATTCGTGTCACCTGATGAGTAAGTATAAAGTTATCTATATCTTCTTTTTGTTTATATCCTTTAACAACTAACATAGTCTTGTATTTATCAATAGTATTATTTTTATTAAATACTTGACTGATAAAAAATAAACAAAGTATGATAGACTCGATCATATAAATAATTTAATGCATTGTTTGATAAACTATAAATCATTTCAACATTTCAAACTGATTCAAATTTGAAGTGTAAAACTTGCGTTGAATCCAAAACTAACAAGATAATCGTTCAAACCGGTCGAACCAATATAATTTTAAATGGATGTATGTAATTTGAAATCTGAAGCTGAAAAGGTTGAGTCAAGACCAAACAAACGACCAATAATTGTGAAATCATTCTCTTCGGATATCATGACTTATAAGGTTGAGGGTGAAGTAGTGAACCCGGTACCAACTGAGAAGTGATTACCTATTCCGAAGGATAAAAATGAAATCGATTCTATTTTACTGAATCATACTTAGGAGCTACTAGATCTTCTTTCGATTTATAAAGCACTATCCGATCGGTCGAACCGGGGGTCGGATAGTAAATCAGACATCTTATCGGTTCACTAATTGGACCGGATATAAGAACTAGGTAAAATTATAATTACTTTAATGAAAATATGTAAAAGTTTACTGAAAACTTAAAACCACTTCAAATATGTAAAATTATATATATATATATATATATATATATATATATATATATATATATGTGTGTGTGTGTGTGTGTGTGTGTGTGTGTGTGTGTTTGTGTGTGTGTGTGTGTAAAACCAGTTTGACCGGTCTATGATTAGACCTCGTTTATCCTTATGATCTGAAACATGATGGCTATAATCATAACCCACTCCACCCAAATTGCAAAGTTTGGTACGAACACTTCTGTTTTTTCGGCGTAAGATGGCGGCGACATGGCGGAAGTTGTTTGGTATGGGGCCTGCTCAACGTCTATGTTGTACTTGTACACATGGCTGTGAGGGAAAATATTAAGGTTAGTGGTGTTGGTGTGATAAACGATAGGAGGCTGTTGCTGTGTTGGTGTGGAGGATGATGAGAGGTTGTCGCGGAGTTGGTGTGGTGGACGACGGGAGGCTGTCGCTGGCCACCTGTGATGTTGTGTGGGTGGTTTAGTGCAATACGTGAGACGGTCAACGTTGACCAAAGAAATGTTGTTTTATTATTTTTAGAGTAAATTATTGTATCGTCCCTAAGGCTTGACGAAAATCACAGGTTCAGTCCAATAGTTCATTTATTACACTGTCGGTCTAATAGTTTTAAGGTTTATTTCAATTGAATCCACACCACTAACACCGTTAATGTTTGTTCAGTTAAATCATATAAAAAGACTATTATACCCCTTGATATTTATAAATTCCCTCCCCTCCCTATCCCCACCTCCATCTCTATCTTTCTCTATTCTTTCTTTCTCTCTCTTTCTCTCTCTCTCTCTCTCTCTCTCTCTCTCTCTCTCACACACACACACATCTAGAGAACACCATCCACCACCTCCACCCCCAACCACCTACGGTGCCACCACCACCACAACCACCTTTGACCACCACAACCACCTTCGGCCACCACTGCCACCCCTACCATCTCTGATCGCCACCTCCATCCCCAACCACCTCCGGTGTCACCGCCACCCCAACCACCTCTGGCCGCCACCTTCACCCCCAACCTCCTCCCCTTCGCTAGGTCATCACCACCACCACTCTCGTTGCCACACCACCAACTCGTGTCTTCATCTAATATTAAATAAAAGAGAGAGAGAGAGATTAGAGAGAAGATAAGGGTTTCATGGTGGTGGTGGTGGTCCTGGTGGAGGTGGCGGCTGGGGAGGGTGGTGCAAATGGCAGTTGAGGAGGGTAGTGCAGGTGGCGGCCTAGGAGGGTGCTGCAGGCGTGATTAGGGAGGGTGGTGCAGTCGGCGGTCAGGGAGGGTGGTGCAAGCGGCGGTTTTAGATGGTGGTGGCGAGAGATGGTTGTGGTTGTGGTTACCCGAGGTGACGGTGGTTTAAGGGTTCCAGATTTGGCGGTGGTCGGTGGGTTATAGGTGGTGACGGTGCACGGGCGGTGGATGTAATCACCGAAGGTGATGGTGGTGAGAAAGAGAAGAGAGAAGTTAGAGAGAAAGTAAAGAGAGAGAGAAAGAGAGAGAGGAGGGAAATGGGTTGGGTTGGGTGGGGATAAGGATGGGTGTTTATTAAATTCAGGGGCAAAATGTCTTTTTATATTATTTAACAGAATAAACACTGTAAGATGGTAAAAGACCGAATTGAATATTATTGATAGGTTTGGTTACAATATAGAGAGAATATAATACAAACTCTAAAACCTAACTGGGTCCGTGGGCTCATACTAGTAACCCTAATAATATTGTCTAATACTCCCCCGCAGTCGTAGCGGAAGTAACTTGACGCTAGGACTGGGAAAAAAACATAAAATAATAATAAGATAAACATGCTTCGATCGACTTGACTATCCAAACTATTGCTAACAAACAATATTGTGCTTGATGTTGTCATCCATATTTTGGTTGATTGTGCAATCCATTCTTTGTTTGATACTTCATGGTTTTTGATTCTTGGAATAAAAGGTTGAGACCTGGCGATCGTAGTCATTGGCGATGTCTCAAGGCTAGTAAGCGTCACTCTCTTGGATCCATAGATCAAGAGATGACATAAGTAGATATAAAAAAGAAAGAAAGCAAGACCGGTGACCGTGGTTAGGTGGTGGTCTCTTGGATCCGTAGATCTAAAAATACTTAATCAAACTGTAGTTTGAGATCGGTGGCCGTGGACCGTGGTCCTTGATGCGGCTAAAACTCCGATAAACGGAAAAATAAAAAGAACAAAGAAAACATGGTGACCGCTGCAAATTAGAAGCCATAATCCAGAAACAAAACCAAGAGAATGGATGCAAACGAACCAAGAGAATGGATATGAGTAATAGGTTTGAATCCGATAACGAAGTTTTATTAAACATTAACTAGAAAATTATAAGAACCGAAACAGAAGACGAAGGTGGGACAGGGCGGCGGCGTTGGTGGCACACCGCCCTGTCTAGGGTTTGAACTCGGTGGTGACGGCTAGGGTTTGTATGTTTTTGTGGTGGTGCACTGAACCCTAAGGCTCTGATACCATGTAAGATGGTAAAAGACTGAATTGAATATTATTGATAGGTTTGTTTTATAATATATAGAGAATATAATGCAAACCCTAAAACCTAACTGGGCCCGTGGGCTCATACTAGTAACCCTAATAATATTGTCTAATACTGACGGTGCTATTGACTTGGGTGAAATTAAAACAAAACTTGAAACTATTGGACTGTTAGTGTAATAAATGAACTATTGGACTAAACCCGTGATTTTCGTCAAACCTCAGGGACGAAAACAATAATTTACTCTTATTTTCACTTTTAATTTAATAGTAAGGGTATTTTGATCATTTCACGCAACTTAATGAAAAAGGATAGCAAACCATCTATGTCAGGGACCAAACCTGTTACGTTTATGTATTATTTGAGACTATGCTTGTAGTTTTCCAAACTTGAGAACCAAAACTACAATTTAAACATACCACAAGGACTATGCGTGTAATTTACGCCAATGAAAGTGTTTCTCGTTCTAACATTTTTAGTTCCCAATCAAGAACATAAAATCCTTTTATAAAACAAGAGTTTAATAATCATGGAGAATCTAAGATGAACTACACATGATATTATTTTGGTTTCAAATATTTATATCATTTTTACCAAAATAATGAAAATTTAGCCATAAAGTGCACATCACTAGACATGATAATTCAAATAAGAAAGTATTCTCGAACACCAAGAAGAGAACAGCTGGTTGTTGCCAAGCCTGTAAATACAATTTGATCTCAAAATCAGTCGGATGACTTAACATTCTTCAATATCAACTTTGTACAAAATAATGAAAAAAATGCAGATTTAATGATGCAAATTGGCTTTTGCTTTCTAACAATAATATCTATCAACATTCTTCAGAAGTTCAATCAATCGTCTAATCACTCGACATAATGCATAAACCTTGTATTCTGTTGCACTTGTACACTGTTGCTGATAGAAGTTGCAGAACGTGTGGTGTCTGAACAATTCCACCAAAGAGGTTCTCCGGCATCAGTATCTTTTCAACTGGTTTCACTATGCTCCTTTGTGCTTTCAAGTGCAAGATTGTTGGTCTGAAACCAGCATCTTGTTGATGTGGGTCCCAACTGGAAAAAAGAGGTCATGAGTCATGACGATTCGTTTTAGTACTTGATGTTGGATCTTATTGGCATGGTACAATCATCATCAGCCTCAAGATCACTAAATGAAATGTCTTCATCTGTTCCAAACTGAACATCAGGCCCAACATATCCATTAAGTTCTGAGTTTTCATGGATCCAATCATCATCATCATCTTCATATTCTATGGGTATTGTGTAAGAGCAAGCTCGCATGTGGTCTAATCGAGTCTTCGTGGACCCCTCTTCCTGACTAACAGATTTATCGCTTGTTAATGGAGGATATTTATCTGCAACTGTAGAGTGGGTTGTGGGTTCATAAGATGTGCTCGCAGAAGGTAATTCTGATGCAGTACTAATATCATGATGCATAGAACTACTGCCATGGGATTGGGAAGTATTTGTCTCAAAAATTTCTGGTTTCTGCTTGGTTCGCTTTTGTAACTCCTTCATCCACATACTCCGCGCTGCAACTATCTGCAATTCAACAGCATGATATAACATGAATAACTCATAGATCTCACAAGTTCAAATTATTAATCATGAAAAAATCATACAATGAAAACCAAGGCAATGAATTGATGTGTTTATAATTAGTATTTATCTAGATTAGTAAGGTAACAAAGAATCACAAAGAGAACAAAAAACACAAGCATGTTACAGATAAACTTTACTGGACTTCAAGTGTGATGGCCATAGATAACAGGTCCATCACTCCATCCCCATGTATAATCCCTCAACCACCAAGGAAATGGCTGAGATCAAAAGTCACTTAAACTTCCTATAAAATACTTCTAAGAGACTACGTACGTTAATGTGGGTTTTCTTTTTAGTTTTTATGTGTTAATTTTTCCAGTCCTGTTTTTGCTCTTACCTGTGTCGTGTTTGTCAATGTCCCGACAACTTTTTAATAAACTAAAAAAAATGCTGGATTAATCATGGGTTTTCATCGAAAGTCAAAGATGTTAAGCCTGCTTACTTGACTCGATGATAATGAACAATCCCTAATACTTATTAGCCCTTGCAAATGGTATGTAATATTTTAAATAGTTAAGAGATGAGATTCACCATGATGCACTCCCGGAGTTCATATATCATGAGTTCATGACCTGTTTCTTTGCATATTTTCCACTTCTTTCTTATCACAATAAGTTCTTGAAATCGCAACATGCTCCTCATACAACTTCCCATCGTGGAATGTTGCATGACGAACTTGCATAAGACTATAAGGCGAAGCTAAGCATGCTAATTATGGTTTCATACCTATGAAATTATGACTTTGATGGGTGAACATTCTCGGATAACAGATTACGAGCACTTAGTAACATCTATAAAAGCCTTGCCCAATCTCGTTGACTTGCAAAGACACACTCACTACATGCCTCAAGGGAAGTCCTACAAGGAGAAATTGGGCTCCGCCCCCATTATATTGTCGACTATATCTGAATCTAGTCGTAAAGGATCTTGGTTGCTAAGGATGGTCAAAAGTTTCCCCAAGCACTTAACCATGTTTCAAACAAAAATGTGCCACCTTAGAAAAATCTCTATTGTTAGATCCACGTAAGAGATACTATGGTTATAAGGAATGGCTGACCTCGAATACCATCAACGTATTCTGCAATCAGTTGTGGATGAAAAAACTTCCTACCTAAGCATGCTTATGTAGGAGTAATCTAAGATGGTTGACCCAAAACAAATTTGTAAACTCTTTGTGGGTAAGGCTGACAATATTGGTTGGAATAACAAACCAGATGTTACAAAATGGTATGAGAGCCAAGTTCTTTTTACGATGGTGGGAATATCTCATCGAGTATGGTGAGTCCTTGGGGAGTGTTCATGATGCTTTAGGCAAATCCTACATTGTTCCATCCACACGAATAAGGATAAGATGCTCAATCACCAAATAAGTAGTCCGAAATCAAATTTCATCAAAGGATAAGATGCCATGTCTACTAAATTTCCTATAAATGTTTTACAATTTCTGAACTCTAGATACTAAGCATTATGTGTGGAAATATGTATATGATACTTGCAAGAGAGAATGTCAGTCGGGTGCCATGCCGCTTACCAACAGTCATACATGTGTCTAAGTTGTCACCTTAGACCAATATGCAATTAGCTATGTTAGGATCAAATAGCTCAAACACACGAACACAATCACGTGAACAATAATAAAAACAATAGAGCTAGACACGAGATTTATAGTGGTTCGGTTACGGTGTGTAACCTACGTCCACTTGGGGCAACTAGGGTTTTCTTTTATTGAGGTGTTAAATGTTTACAAGTACAAGAGATATATTTATACTAACTAAACAATTAGGGTTAACACTCTTTGCCTAAAATAGCAAACTGGGCTTTAGGGCGGCCGTCCCTTAAT
>BJCM01111102.1:0-33873 GCA_018326385.1 Flaveria bidentis | reverse complement strand
TCCAAGGTCTTAACAGGCTCAGCACAGTTCCTTTCAGGACAGTTGTGCCTTTGTCTCAGGAAGTGGACATTCTGGTGATTTTCAATACTGCTTTGATGATCTAGAATGTTTTAGTCCAGATGATGTAGAGTACGTGGACATTGTCCAACAGATGGCTCTTTTAACCTACAAAGCGAAGAAGTTCTTCAAGAGAACTGGAAGGCAATTCCCTCAGAACCCAACCAATAGCAAATTTGGGTTTGACAAAACCAAGGCCAAATGTTACAACTGTAATCAACTTGGTCACTTTGCAAGGGAATGTAAGGCTTCCAAGTCAAATCCGGGAACCTCACAAGCCTCCATACATCCCTCTACATCAAAGCCTATTGGAAAGTCAACTGAGACAGCTGCACTAGCTCAAGAAGTTGACTGAAGCTTTATGGTATAGGATGTGACTCCTGGTCAAGCACTCATGGCTGGAACAAATGGCAATAAGGTATACGAACATCTCTGTACTCTTGCTTGTATTTCTAAGGTTAAGTTATATCAGGACTACAATATGGAAATTAAATCCGATATTGAGTTTTTAAATATCTTAAAATCTGATTTTAAAAGGGCTGAATCTGACTACAACGTAAAATAGAAGACTTAGAGAAAACTATGTCCTTATTAAAACATGAACACACCAACTACAAGACCAAATCAAGGATTTATTGTCCAAATTGTCTGAGGCTTAAGCCCAGCTTGTCACTGCTGAGGCTCAAGCCAGGAAGTATGCTATTTCTGAGCAGAACTTCCAAGCTATTATTACATCATCCTCCCACTCCAAAATTTGTTACCAAAACAAAAGAGGATTGGGGACCAATGAAATTGTTCTACCATATTCTTATGAGTCCATAAGACAACCTAGATGTGGTATTGAAGAGCAAGAGGTCCCATCTGCTGACCTATCTTCACTAGAGTTGAAGTATGAAGCAACAATAGAGGCTACCACAGGGAAGGAAATGGTAAACCAACCCATTTCTCCCAGTGATGATCAAATCCTATCCACCAAAGCCAGAAAAAGCAGAGCCAAAGCAGCCAGAAGAACTGCTAAGAAAATGGCAGAATCCAAGCTAATGATTGACCAAAAGCAAAAGGGTGTATTCATTTCGGGTGGATTCCAAGTGGTAGGTACTTCTGATTTAGGAAAGGAGTGTAGTACCAGCACTCCTGTCCTACCAAAGGATTAGAAGTTGAAGGGAAAGGTTGCTGAAAATGAGAAAAAGAACAAGAAACAACAACTCACAAGCTCCCAAAAGACTAACATTGCATGCATAATGTGTGGTCTGCAAACCACATGGCTAAAGATTGTTATACAATCCTGCTAGCACACATTATGCAAATAATGTTAAGAAAGAAGGAGTCCAGGAAGGTTTCTCATTTGGACCATATCAAATGGTTCAAGTGATGAAAAAAGGAAAGCTGGTTTCCGAAGCAAGGTTGCTTTCGAAAGAAAAATCTTCTTCCAAAGGTAAAATAGCCTCGGAAGCTAAAGCTATTAAAATTCCAAAAAACAAGAAAGTTCCCTTGAAACCATCCCAAAAGAAGACTGCTTCGGAAGAAAAGGTGGTGAAGGCTTCTTCCGAAAAGAAAGAAGGTTCGGAAGAATGCCATGCTGTAAAAGCTTCACCAAGCTCATCTTCCACGATCAACCAAAGGATGGATTGAAAGATCAAGAAAGATGCTGCAACCCAAACCTCTTCTTCAAAGACATCAAATGAACCCCCATGCTTAACTTTTGGTTCAATTATGTCATTATCATTAGAAGAACCCAAGACCAACAAGGCTTGGGTTTCCAATCAAAACTAATCATCTCATCTTATGTGCAGGAACATCCATATGACAAGAAAAACAATGTTTGGATTGTGGATAGTGGATGCTCCAGGCACATGACAGGGAACAGATCTCTCCTTCAATAGTTTCAACATTATGATGGAGGTCCTGTCTAGTTTGAAGTGAGGCCGGAGGATATATTTCTGGCAGAGGGAGTATATCCAACAGAAAGTTAAAAGTTGACAAAGTTTACTTTATCAAACAGCTTTAACACAATCTGTTAAGTGTTTCTTAGATCTGTGATCAAAAGCATCAAATGCTCTTCACAGAACATGAGTGCATTATCCTCAAACCAGGGATGACAATTCCTCCGGAATTGGTGCTTCTTAGATCTCCCAGGAAAGGGGATACGTACAAGCTTCATATGAACAATGCTTCCCTAATAGGTGAAGTATCATGCTTTCTTTCCAAAGCTGATAGTGATAAGTCAACACTATGGCATAAACGAATGTGTCATGTGAATTTTAATACAATGAATAAATTGGCTAAAAATAACTTGGTACATGGTTTGCCTAAAAAGGAATTTTTCTACAAAGATAATTGTGTTGCATGCCTGAAAGGGAAACAACACAGGACATCTCATAAATCCAAAGTTGTTAACTCTATCACCACTCTATTACACTTATTGCACATGGATCTCTTTGGTCCCATAAGTATAATGAACATTGGAAGAAAATCATACTGCCTTGTGATTGTTGATGATTTTACAAGATTTACATGGGTATTCTTTTTAAGATCTAAATATGAAACTGCTGAAACACTTAAATCTTTTATTCTTAATATAGAAAATCAAATTGATCACAAGGTAAAGATAATTAGAAGTGATCAAGGGACTGAGTTTAAAAACTTCATTCTTGACTCATTCTGTAACTCTATAGGGATTGCTAGATCCCAGCACTCCTCAACAAAACGGTGTTGCTGAGAGGAGGAACATGACACTTATTGAGGTTGCTCGAACTATGTTAGCTGATTCCAAACTACTTCTTACATTCTGGACAGAGGCAGTCAGCACTGCATGTTATATGCAGAATAGGGTTCTTGTAGTTAGGCCACATGGAAAAACCCCTTATGAGCTATGGAACAAGAGGCCACCGTTCATTGGCTTTCTAAGGTCCTTTGGCAGCAGATGTACCATACTTAACACAAAAGACAATTTGGCGAAGTTTGTTGAAAAGTCAAATGATGCTATCTTTGTTGGATACTCTTCTAGCTCCAAAGCTTATAGAGTATACAACATTAAGAACCAACAATTTGAGGAATCATCTAATATTGTTATGAATGAGCACACTCCTTGTGTTAAGGGGAATGGACTTGATCATATTTTTGATTTGGGATTGTTTCCAAACTATTCTATACCATCTTGTGAGAATGTTTCAGCTGGAACAGGTACTCAAGGAAATTCTGAGGAAGATCAACTATTTGAGTTACCTAGACCTATTTCAAGTTCTCCAAGAGCTGCAACAAACCAAGCTTCCACTATTGGTAGATCTGACAGTATAACCATATCAAGGAATAATGAAGCTTCAACCAATGAATCACCTGCTGATCCTCAAAACTCATCAGGTGATCCAGTACAACACCAGGCTGAGGGAAGTAGCATTCTGAAGGAACAGACAACTGTTAATGCTGCTTCACAGCCAACAATTGATGATGTTTCTCATTCATTCAATCAGTCCTCATTGAATGAGTTTGAAACAACAGT
The DNA here is from genome assembly GCA_018326385.1 of Flaveria bidentis. Taxonomy (NCBI): domain Eukaryota; kingdom Viridiplantae; phylum Streptophyta; class Magnoliopsida; order Asterales; family Asteraceae; genus Flaveria; species Flaveria bidentis. The sequence continues at coordinate 30,317 of BJCM01111102.1, read as the reverse complement.
TATACAAAGTGTTCCAGTTCCTGAGCATAATATGTCCAATTTGGATCTATCTTTGCAACTGGAAGTGATTCCACGTCTAAGGATTCATAACACTCATCCAGCTGAGAATATCATAGGGGATGTCTCTGAAGGTGTGAGAACAAGAGGACAGACTCATCATGGGAACGTCTGCTTGTACTCATGCTTCCTATCCCAGATGGAAGCCATGAAGGTAGAAGATGCCTTGAAAGATAGTAGCTGGGTTGAATCGATGCAAGAGGAGCTGCTTTAATTCAAGAGACAAAAGGTTTGGAACCTATGCCCACTACCATCTGGTCAAGTACCTATAGGCACTAAATGGGTTTTCAGGAACAAGAGAGATGATAGAGGCTTGTTATCAAGAACAAGGCAAGACTGGTAGTTCAAGGATACACTCAAGAGGAAGGAATCGATTATACTGATGTGTTTGCACCTGTTGCGAGACTTGAGGCAGTTAGGATCTTCCTTGCTTATGCTGCATCCAAGAATTTTACTGTCTACCAACTTGATGTCAAGTGCGCCTTTCTATATGGGGATATAGACAGGGAAGTTTATGTGTGCCAGCCTCCAGGATTTGAAGACCCACAAACCCCAACTATGTGTGCAAATTGGACAAAGCTCTATATGGGCTGCACCAAGCACCTAGGCTGTGGTATGAGACTTTGTCTCAATTTCTTCTAAAGAATGGTTACACAAGAGGAACAATTGACAAGACCTTATTCATAAGGAAGTCTGGAAAGGACATTTTGCTTGTTCAAGTCTACGTGGATGATATCATATTTGGTTCTTCAAATGACCAAATGTGTAAAGACTTTGCAAGCATCATGAAGAAAAAGTTTGAGATGAGTTCCATGGGAAAAATGGACTTTTTCCTTGGAATTCAGGTGAAGTAGATGAAGGAAGGGTTTTTCATAAATCAATCTAACTATGTCAATCACATCTTAGAAAGATTTGAAATGAATGTTTGCAAGCCAGCCAAGACACCCATACCCAGAAACCATAATCTTTGCCCTGATCTTGGGGGAGAGGATACTGATCAACATCAGTATAGGGCAATTATTGGTTCTCTGATGTACCTCATAGTAAGTAGACCTGATATAATGTTTGCAACTTGCATCTGTGCAAGATATCAGGCTGCTCCAAAGGTGTCTCACCTAGCTGCTGCCAAGAGAACCCTCAGATACCTCAAAGGAGCACCTAAACTAGGTCTCTGGTATCCAAGGAATTGTGATTTTAATCTCTATGGATACTCTGACATTGACTATGGTGGCTGCAACATTGACAAGAAATCAACATCAAGAGGATGTCAATTTCTTGGTGGAAGGATCATCTCATGGCAATGCAAGAAATAATCCTGTGTCTTTACATCAATTATTGAAGCTGAATACATTGCTGCTGCAAGTTGCTGTGCTTAGCTATTATGGATTCAGAATCAGATGTTAGACTAGGGATTCAACTTTATGAGTGCTCCTATCCATATTGACAACAACAATGCTATCTCCATCACTGAAAATCCGGTGAAGCACTCCAAGACAAAGCTTATTGATATCAGGTACCATTTCATTAGAGATATTCATGAGAAAAAACTAATTAAGCTAATCAAAGTTGATTCAAATGAACAATATGCTAATTTGTTCACCAAAGCTTTCGATGAACAGAGATTTAAGTATCTCATCACAGCCATTGGGATGATAAATGTTGATTAGTTTACCTCTTTTGAAAACCTTTTTAATATGTAATGTCTTATGTCAATGCAATCTAAGCCCTGTTACAAAAGGTCTCTCTTTGAAATTTTACCAAGTATAAATTTCTTCCGAAGAGAAATTAATCCTCGGAAGATATTTTACATATCTTCCGAAGCAAAATTTCTCCAAGGATAATTTTCTTCTCAGAAGAGTTTTTAGTCTTGGAAGAAGCGATTGATTACTTATCAGATCTACTTCCAAAGCTTACATACCTCTCCGTTCAGAAAGCAATCTTTACTCTCGGAAGTAACTTTTTACATGGAAGTAGTAATTGCCTTCGGAAGACAAATTACCTTCGGAAATGTTTTATATTCGAAAGAGAGATTTTACCGTGTATTGGAAATCTCTTAGGCCCCACACTGTAAAAAGCAAAGATTTTGTTAATGATGCCGGATTATTTAACTGGACTAAACCTTACCGCCGCTGCCACATCTCCCACTTAACCATCACATCACTTTATCCAACCCTTTCTACCGCCATTTCACCACCTTTTATAATCCCGACTACTCAATTTCATACTCTTTACACATTTTACTGCCCTAAAAGCTCTCTTCGTCCTCATTTTTACCCAAGCTCAAACTCACTCGCTTTCACCTTTCATAAATGGCTCTTAACCCTCAACACAACCAAGTCGCACTTCTTGACTCTTCAAGAGATTCCGACTTCTCTGAAATCATCTCCTTCCTCACCCAATCATCCTACAACACGGCCCTGACTGTAAATCCCACTGTTTACACCAATCACATGGCTGAATTTTAGGGAAACAGTCAGGTTGAAACCCTAAATGGGGTTCGTGTAATACGATCCAACATTTATGGCCAAGAGTTGGTCATCACTGAACAACTCATTAGGGAGCATCTTGAGCTTCATGATGAGGGTGCACCCACAGAGTTCCCCAAAGCAGATTTAGACAACACCTATATTCTCATGGGATATGGAGGAGACATTAGCAGGTCAACTATCTACAAGTTCAACTTCTCATACAACTAGAAGTTCCTACTGCACGTTGTCCTTCACTGTCTGTCTAATAAATCTGGGGGATGGGATCAAATTCCATATGAACTAGGGCGTCTAGTTCATGGAATGGTGAGAGGCCTCCACTTCAACTACTCAAGATTTGTACTGACCAATCTTATTGGGAATCTCCAAACGGAAACATTTCTTTATGTATCCCAGATTTCTTCAGCATATTATTAACTGTGAGCTAGACTAGAGTCGGCTTGTCTTTGCAGCCACTCTGCCTGTCCCTCAAATGAGTCCTACCATCTTCAAAGCTTTGAAGAAGGTATCCACCAACTTTGCTGGAAGATATACTTCTTTACTTCCAGGTATGACTGAGCAAATAGCTCCTGGTGACATCCCTGTTCACCCCACAAGTGATGAACCCACACGAGCAACTGTCACCACAATGCCAACATTACCTTCTCACCCCATCACTATCACATACCAAAGACGCCCCAAATGAACCCTTGTTCAATCTACTCTGATTGAACAAGCTCCTCCTGTTCAATCCAAAAAGTCTAGAGTGGAACATTAGGCTCCCACTCAGTCTGAGGTCTCACCATCCTTCTCCTTTGACCTCAATATGTGTCCTGAGTCTCCTCAGTCTCAAACCCGTGAGCCCGAAACCCAAGCCAACAGCCCTCAGAGTGAGTATCTATACTCCTTTGAGCAGCCAACAAGGGAAAGCCCCTCCAGAGGCTCAATGCCTGTAGACATTGATCAAGGTCCCGGGTCAGTAGGTTTACCTTCTCTATCTTTCACTAACCTTCTTTTCAAAACTGATAAAGAGATTATGTCTCTTCACGGAAATGAAGTTGATCTACAACACTCTCTCAAAGATCAATAGAGCCTAGAGAGACCTCTTATCTCTATCCCCCATCAGCAACCATTAACTGAGGTGAGTCCCACTGATGTGGAGGGGACTCATGTAGATTCAGCTGCCACTACAGAAGGTGCCTCAATGGACTTTCTGGACAGTGGCAACATCTCTGAGACTGAATCTGTGACAACCATGCCTTTTGATGACTCTAAAGATTAAGTAAGGGAAACCAGGGTGCCAAGAAACCATATCTGGTGGTGAGGCTGAAGATACTAGGTATGTTACCTCATCTCCCCATGATTCTTCAACAGAAGATGAGGGAAGTATGCAACTCCTCGTTCAAGACCTACTATCTAAAGTCTCAAACCTTGAATCCAAGGTTAGGACTTTAGAAGAAAGGTCTACCACTTAGCAACTTGAGATTGACAATCTCAAGGCTCAACTAGCTGAGAAACAGATTGAGAGATCTGTTAGGCATGTACCAGTTCAGGTCTCCTTGACCTTTTCCTCCAGCTCATCTAGCTCTCAAGATGATGCTACCAAAAAGGGGGAGAGTGTTCAGAGACAAACATCTGAGGAACCACTGAGCCAAACTTCAACTTCTAAGTATTCGGCTCCCTCTACAACCTCTTCTAAGCCATCCCAAGTCATACTAACAATTGATCCAAGGATGCTCAGAGATCTCTACAGACTTTTCTCTAAGTTTCTATTAAGATCTACTCTTAATCAGCCAAGCCCTGATGTAGCCATGATGTACTTTGGAGCTGAAGAGCTTCAGAGGCTAACTGCACCTTCTACCACTATGGAAGAAGTTGATCAACCTAAGGTCCAAATAGAACCTAAGATTCAATTTGAAGGGGAAATAAGGACTGATGGCCCAACAACTGAAATAGTTGGGACAGATAGTACATTACCTCAAACTTCCGAAGTAGAAGTTGAAGCCTCGAAAGAACAAGCTGAATCTTGCGAAGCCAAAATGGAAGCTGCGAAAGGACTGTTCTCACTGTCCGAGGAACTAATCATCACAAATGCATTTCTTGAGATGGCATCCGAGGTGAATAGTGAGGACTTTCTCAACCAACCTATCGCTCAAACATCCTCACTACCTCTCTCCCAATCTGATCCTCTCTTCAAGAACCACCATAGTCAAGCATTTCAAAAGATGATAAAGGAAAGAAGAAAATGACTGCGGAAGAGCTTTAGGAGGAGGGAAGGATTGAGAAACTTAAAAGAAAAGGGAAACTTCCAACTGGGAAGCTGTTAGCTGACAGTTCCAAAGCAGTTGCAGCCAACCAGGAGGCAGTTAACAATAGAAGGAGAGTAGAGGTCATTGACCGGCTCATCAAACTTGGAGTCATCAATGAAGACATACTCCTGCTACCACTAGAGGAGTTAATAAAGCTAGAAAAGGCTACCAACCTGCAGAATGAACTATAAAAGGAAGCAACAAGATTGGCCTTAGAGGAAGAAAGAGAAAGAGAACAGAGAGAAGCTGACATGCAGCTCAGGAGGGAAAGGATAGCCTTCCTAACCTCCAGAGGTTTCTCTCTTCAAGAGCCATCTCCACATAATGATGAAACGATCCTATGGCTCTTCAACAAAGAGCATGATCAACTGGAGAAAGAGAGGAAAAGAGCTGCAAGAGAGAAGTTAAGAGAGAAGAAGAAGAAAGAAGAAGAATTGAGGGTCACTGTAACCAAGAAGATAGGTGAGAAAGCCTGGATGAAAGACTATCTCCAGGATCACGGCTTCTCTGGAAGGCAGGTGGGATCTATGTCTGAAAGGACACTACAGCGAATTGTCAGTGAAATCAAGGCTGGCATTCGTTTGGGCAAGAGGAGAGACATGTATAGAAGGGTACAAGGGATGGCCTTCTCACTAACCACTCAACCTCGACCTGAACCTATGCCCTTCCCATACACCATCAAAATTGAACCCCACACTCCTGAACCCACACAATTAGCTTTATCCACTTCATCACCTCAACCACCTAAACTACCCATCCTCCAACCCAAAGCACTTCCCAGAACCACTACACCACAACCTACCCAACAACCTTCCAAACCATCACCTCAACCTTCTAAACATCTCTCCCTAGAATAGTTTAAGGCAATCAAGACGAAGCTCATCAACTGCACAACTTTGAGCGACATTTCTTGTGAGGGAGACTCTATTAAACTGACCTATGTTGATGGATCTTCATGTTCCCTCACAAGAGATCAAATCCTTGATATGCCTAGAGGAACACTGGACCATGCTGCTAGAATTCTAGGCCTCAACTCAAACTCATTCAATGATGAAGAGAAGATACTAAGAAGGAAGCTGGTGACTCTACTGGATACAAAGAGAAAGGACAAGATCCCTAGCCAGCCTCTTGTGCCTAGAAAGAAAAAAATCCAGTGGAGGTTCGATGAAGCCTCTTACAACTTTATTATGGAAAGAGAGAATGGAGAAATTAACAGGCTGAATGCCTCCTCTCTGCTGCACTCCAGCAGGTTTGACATTGCTGAATTAGCAGAGAAACCATTCTCTAGTCCCTCTAACTCGGAAACTTCTGCTCATATCAGAAATAATCTCGGCAGTCTTCATCTTGCTGAGTTAACTACAAAAGCTAAGATTGAGGAAGAGTTGAAACTAAGAAGAAAGGAAGACAAGGATAGATCAACCACTAAAGGCACAACCTTTCTACTGATGGTGGAAGGTCCTGAATTGGAACCTATAGTTAGATGGGAGTATGACTACAGCTCTCATCAACTAACACTTTTCAGAGGGACACAACAGAGGGTACATATCATTCAGGGTGATAGAATGGAGTTCCTGTCAACTCATGATCTATACAAACTTCTCAGCACTACTTCAGGAAATGACAAAGAAACTGACAAATATCTACTTTCCTTGGTGCTGAATGTTTTGAGAAGCAGAAACAAGTGAGGTTTTGGTAGCATCAGCTTAGGGGGAGTTTGTTGGATCAAGAAGAAGGCTGGTGCAACCAAAACCAAATCACTTAGACAAATTTTGGTGCTACTTACAAAGGTTTTCGAAGCCAAGTGTGGAACTTTCGAAGAAGTAGAGTTCTTCCGAAGACAAAGTAAAAGATCAACTTCTGAAGACAAAGTCTACTTCCGAAGTCAATGTACTTACTTCAAAGATCAAGTCTAAGAAAGAAAAGATCAGAAGACAACTTCCGAAGTATGAAGAAAGAAGAAGTCCACAAAGCCTCAGAAGAAGTAGCCTCTTCCGAAGTATAAGTGGCTTCAGAAGTACTTGTTCTTCCGAAGCCATTTAACCTTCGGAAGACACTACTATGAACCAGTGGAGATAAGTATGGTCTCTGTCACTTCACTGCAGACCTCTGATACTGCATGGTGCTTTCTCAAATGGCCATGTAGTTGACCATACTTTATTCCACTGTTCACCTTTTTATCATAGTATAAGTTACAACTTTAGTTGGTGACAAAAGGTAAGTCAGGGACATGTCCTGACTACCATATCTTAGATAAGACTTTACCTAAGATACCTTAAACTATAGCTTTGTAGTATTTGCTTTAGTTAGAGGATTCCCGCTGGTATCAAAGTGTATCCGGCTGTAGGTAGTATTATATATAGTTTCTCATTGTAACTTATAACATCATGCTTGTAAGAGTTTTGTAATACTTTGAGTTGAGAAGCAATATATGCAAATACCTTAAAATTATCTTTCTATGTTCTTTACTTATTATATTATGATTAAGTCTTAAGGAGACTTTTCTTCATCTGATCTGAGTGTAGTGTAAGCGAGTTCAGAGAGAAAACAAAGTGTTAAGTGACATTAACCAATCCTACGGTCTCCAACTCTACATGGTATCCATCAACAATGCCATAGAGTTCAGTCATTGTCAGAGTGTTTAGATTTCCAGTCCTCTTGATTGAGACATAATAAAAAGTCTACTCATAAGGAAGTGCACTCATGAATTTCCTTATAATGTATCTCTTTTCAAGAATCACTCCCACAGACTAAAGTGAGGAAATTATGTCCATATACCTGAAGTATTGCTGATTTAGGGTCTCTCCAGCAATATGAGTGAAGTTATCAAATTGCTGCTTCAGGGTATCTCTCTTGGACTCTTTGAACTTGGTGGAACCAGAGTACATCAATGTCAAAGCATCAAAGAGTTCTTTGGCAGACTGAAAGTGCTCAAAGTCTACCATCATGGAGTTTGGTATAGTTGTAAGCGATATTGTCAAGGCTTTGCTATCAATGTCCATCTTCTTAAAGTCTTCATCGGAGTAGTCTTCAACAGCTTTCTCTATCATAGCGCCATTACTAGCCAGGGACTCCACCTTTGGCTTGTAAGGACCATGCATGATAGATCTCCATATTTTCTCATCTTGATACTTAATGAAACCTTCAATATGTTTGCACCAAGATCTAAAATTATCAGGGGTGATAATAGGAGCCTTAGTCATAGTTCCCATCTCAGATTTAGAAGATTTTTAGTTGAGGGCCATTTTTTAGTATAGTGACTGAATGATTGAAGAAACAAGATGATTTGGATGGTTAGATCTCACAATCAAGAGCCTAAAAATCTCTTATACCAATTGCAGGATCAATTTTGTTCACTCTACACAAGGTTTAACTCTCAAACTCACATAGACACACTCAAATGATGATGTAGAATCTTTGAATAAGTTGTTAATAATATTTGAAGTTAATGAACACGAGAAATGGTTTTCAAGATACTTGTATATATTACATTTCAACTTAAAGTTTACAAGAATCTTACAAGCATACTAACTGAGTTACAATGAGAAACTATATATACTACTATCTATAGTCGGTTATACTTAGATTACCAACTGGAACATACTACTAAACAAATACTACATTATTAGAAGTAATGTATCTAAGATAAAATACTATCCTAGACTAGGTAGTCATGACAGGTCCATGACTTACCTTTTGTCACCAACTAAACGTGGTAACTGTACTAACTGATAAAATGTGAACAGTCGAATAAAGCATGGTCAACTACACGGGCATGGGAAAGCATCATGCAGTATCTCAGAGGTGGCAGCGGTTGTCAGACCGACGATACTTATGTCCACTGGTTTATAGTTGGTTCTTCCTAAGGTTAACTAGCTTCAGAAGAATAAGTTCTTCTGAAGCCACTTATACTTCAGAAGAATCAACTTCTTCCGAGACTTCAGTTGGTCTTCAAGACTTTATTCTTCAGAAGTCTTTGTCTTGAATCTTCCAAGTGTTTAGCTTCGTAAGAGAAATTACTTAGATTGGGAAAACTTAGTTCCTCTTCGGAAGTTCTTCTTGTTTGAGCTTCAAAAGTTCTTCAACATGGGTTAGGAAGTGCAGATTGTCTTTGGAAGACTTTCTTCATTTGCCCAAAATTCTTCTAATTGTTGTTTCGGTTGCACCAACCTTATTTGACCCAACATACTTCATAAGTGAACCTAATCCTTAGTGGTTATGACCAATAGTAATTTTCATATGCTCTTTCTTTATTGTAAGTAAGCAAGTCCATCAGTTTTAATGTCACACCCCGAAAATCGCAGCGGAAGGTCACGTGACGTGGTGGTAACGAACGTTGGAGTTAATCCAACTTTTGTAGTCAAACGTGTTCAACAATAACATCAATTATGAAAACCTACTTGTTAGGACCGTGTACGTACGGAGTACTAACTGATTATGCATGTATACCTAATCAAATAGTGCGAAATCCTATTTGATTGGAGATCCATTAAGTGAGAACGCAGTTCTGATCAATATAACAATTAAAGAAACGTTAAGAACGATTAGAACAATATAAACTACAAACTATGAACTTGGAACAGGCTTTCTAGAGTCTCTAGACGGCTAGGGTATGAATATGAGTTCAAGTGTATCAATTATTTCATTTTTCCACGAATTAAGTGGTATTTATAGGTTAGGGTTATCCAATCGTACGACTGAACTGGTTCAGTCGTGCGACTGGTCCATCAACATGAAGTATTCGTGCGTATGGTCCATTAGCATGGTCCATTCACATGAAGACTTCATACGATTAAGTTTGAACACATTTCTCAATCATTATTGACTAAGAACTATGCACTATAACCTCAAACCTATATAGTTAGTTCAATATACTTTAACACACAATAAACAATGAAACATTAAACATTATAAGCATCAATCACATATTGTATTTCATTCAACTCATTCATTACATATATGTAGGACATGACAGACATTTACATTAAGCTCCTAAACTAGGTACATATGTATCAACAAACTCCCCCGTGGACCTAGTTTACATTAATGTCTGACATTCTTCATAAGCTCCGCAAATCTCTTGTACTTCCTGTCTCTTGTGACTCTTGCGTGTATTTCAAATGAAAGCAGAGTCGTATAACATTCTGGAACTGGAGGGGTTGTACAATATCTTGCGTATCATAGAACAATGGCCACTTGTACAATGTGTAGACATCTTCTGCAGATAAGTTCGTAAGCCACATTGGGTCGAATACTCGAATAGTTTTCATTTTTCCTTCTCTATTTAGAACTATGACCGCTTCGCCTGTTCTCCAATCATAATACCACCATTTGAAGTGTGGAGTGAAGTCCTGTGGCATTTCCCGTAAGCGAATCTTGGACATTGTGCATGAGGAACTCCACTTCAGCACCACTGTAGGCTTTCCAGTTATGGGATCCACCTCAGACCTATGGATGTACCTCTTCGGTTGTTGGGGTCTGAAGTTTACCCACCTGGTGTGGTATTCCTTCTTGAGGGCAGACTCAAACCATCCTAACATTTTCCTAGGATTTGCGTACAACAGATTCAAACATGCTAGTTGATTAAGCTCAAAACCTAGAAGAGTCTTCAGATCATGTGGATATCTGAAGTACTCTATTCCCTTCTCCCTCTTTATAGCGTAGACATTAAGATCCTCAAAATACGCCCATGAAATAATCTTGCCAGACACCTTTAGATGTTCTTGACCTTGAAGAGCATAGAGTAGGCATCTGGCTTTGGCGTTGTGCGTTGGGCTCGTATCTCAACAAAACAAGCTGCCCATTCAGCCTTTTTTATATCAACATTAGCGTCCGAGGCTTGGGCTTGGCTTTCATTCTTTTCTGTTTCCTTTTCCATCTCATCTAGTTTGCCAAATGTAGCAATGCCGAGAGTGTCACCCAAGTTGGGGACACATTGCCCTCTCGGTCAGTGTACTCTGGATAGTGTTCAGACGTGAAATCCTCTATCTCTATTTCATTAACATCGTTTAGCTCGTCATCACTCACAGTATCAACCTTTGGAGCGTCTTTGAAGATCTCGTTGGGATTCAGTCTGAACATCTCTGCCAGTTGCTCATCAGTCAGGTCGTATATGATTTCTCCTTCTTCGGGAGTATAGCTCACCGAACGTCTGACGATCCCTTTCAAATCAGGAATCATTGTGAATTGAGACTTGATTTGCTGAAGGGGAGCAACATCATATTCATATTGCTGTGATGTTTGATCTGCTTGATTTAAACATTTAACACATCAATCATTAGTAATTAATCAAGACATTTAAACATAAGATAAACATAGATAAACATAAATTACATAAATCTAATACAAGAATCAAGTACAAAAGTTTTAACGACAAAACATCTAATCTTTACTTTTCTCTTGATCTGTCAATTCCTCAACAGCAGGGGCTGAAGATGATGCTCCTTGATCTTGAGCTCTTTTAGTCCTCCTTTGTTGACCTTGAGCAGAGGCTGATGCAGGCGCATCACCTTCTTCATCATCATCATCTGCTCTCTTCTTTCCCCTTGATCCTTCATCATCACTGTCATCTTCTTCATCAGACTCATCATCTTCACCATCATCATCATCATCATCATCTTCTCTGATCTTCAGAGGCTCATCTTTTGATCCTTTATGTCTGAGCATGATCTTCTTGTTCTTGGCCTCCAACTCCTCAATCCTCTTAGCTGGATGATCATTTTCCTCCTGAAGTTGGGTAATCTTTTGTGCTTGAGGAACATTGAGCCCCACAAGCTAACTTAGCTGTGTAGCTCTTTGTTCATCAGTAGCTAACAGCTTTAGCACAATCCAGTTTAGTGCAGCTAGCTGTTCCTCTACCCTAATAAAGGGTAGAGTGGGTTCGGTGGTGAAGGTAGAGTGGGTTGAGGGACCTGCTTGGGGGCTGGTGGTGGTAGTGGTGGATGTGGTGAATATGGGTGGTGGTATAGGAGTGGATGGTGAAGCGGTGGCTGTTGTAGCGGTGGTTAGAGTAGTGGTGGTTGGGAGTGTCGTAATGATGGTGGGAGTAGTAGTGGTGATGGTTGGATGAGTGGTAGTTATGGTTGGGGGTGTGGTAGTGGTGGTGGTAGCTGTGGTGGAAGTGGTGGTGATCAGTGTAATCTTCCTCTTCTTTCTCTTCATTCCATAGGGCTAAGCCATTCTCTTTCTCCTTGAGCCCTGAGAAGAGGATGCTCCCCCTTGGCTGATGGGATGGTCCAGGATGTAAGATGGATCAGCATCAGCAGTAACGTCATCCCGGGACTCACCATGGCATCCACCAACCGCCACAAGACCTCTTTCAGTGGCAACCACCTTGCTGCCCACTGTCCTCATAAGAGGTTCTCATTCGACTCCTCTTCCTCATCAACATGAAAGTCGGGGTGCATTGGGGCCGCTCGTATCCACCCTGAGCCTTACCGCCTTGACCATCACCATGGTCATCATCATCTTCTGAGTCATCAGCTGGCAGAACAATAGGCTCAGAATCTAAGTCACTGTCATCGTGACGCCATTTCCTCCTACCGGGTGCCACATAATCCTCTCGGGCCAGATGCCCAAACAATCATCTGACCGGGGGTTTCACCTACTTTCCCCTGTACACCTTCATCCTGCCAAGTAGAGTATCATCCATAACCTCTAGACTCACTGCATCATCACTCTCTTTTGGCAGTAAAGGAAGCTTCTGGTCTATAATCATCTAAAGGAATTGGGGGTACATGCAAAATCCTTCCTTGCCTTTGGCCTCTATATTCTCGACCAAGTAAGTGAAGATCATCCGTGAGAAACTGAATGAGTGGTTCAGTACTAGAGCAACGTATGCATTCTGGATTTGATCTGAAAGCTCATCAAAACCCCCTTTCCTTGAGGTAATGCTCTTGAGGATAACATGCGCCAAGTACTTGAACTAGGGACACATATTGCTCTTGTCAAACACACCTACGTTTATGTCCCTAGAGTACTTGATCCTCAGAAAACATCCCCGTATAGTCAGGGGATGTAGCCTAGTAGGGCAGTTTCCATCCTCTCCAAACTCCAAAGCTCTCCTGATATCATCCTCACTGACCGCAATATCTTGACCAATAATGGTACTCCGAATATAGTGTGGCTCAGAGGGCCTGTCTACAACCGTGCTTTCCCAGAACGCCTGCTGAATAGATCTGTATGGCGTGCACAGTGTCGAGATAGCCTTGAAGATCCTCGATCTCTGTAGAAAAGCAATAATACCCACGAACTCAGAAGCGTTCCGCGATGTGATGTCAAGATGAGCATAGATGGTGTGCTTCGTGCTCATCGTCTACCTACTAGCCATGTTGCTGTAAGACAAGACACATAAAAGTTAGAATTTTGGTGAGTGAATGACATTTGAACTTTAATGAGCTTGAAAACATTCTGTGTAGTCATGCGAATGGACAGTGCGACTGAGCCTTAGTCGTGCGATTGAGCTCGTTCGTACGATTGAGCCTACGACTGAGCTTAGTCGTATGCTGTACCATATGGTTGAACCAGTCATGCGACTGAACTCAGATGCATGGTTCATTCGTGCGATTGAGCCATTCATCCAGCTCAGTTGTGCGATTGAGTCATTCGCCCAACTCAGTCGTGCGATTAATGTTCATCAGTGTATCCATTCACATAACTCTCTGTTATTCAATTTAAATTCAACTCTTGGGCTAAACTTGATGTTAAACATTGTGGATTGGTTCATTAGACTCGCAAACATTCTAAATAACATCTAATGCTCTGTAAGTTCGCGGTTCAATTCATTTTATAGGTTTATTTTGACAAATTAGGCTCGGTTCGTATTTTGAACAAATTCCGTCAATTAGGGCTTGATTTAATGGAATGTTTAGGTCGAGATCTTCACACAGTACCTGTGGATGTAAGTAATAATCGTTAGAGTCAATAAGAATAGGCGGAAAATGCTCAAACGAAATTTTGGCAGAGTTTGGGCGTAGTCGTACGAATAGAGAGCGATTTAGGGGTGATAAAGGTATGCGACCGACTTTAGCCCTATTTATATTGATTTTATTTTTAGTCGGGCGACTGGACCTATTCGCACATTTCATTCGGGCGACCGGGGATCAGTCGTGCGACTGGCTCAGTCGATCACCTTCATTCGTGCGAATGGTTCATACTCATGCTCCATTCGTGCGAATGGTTCATACTCATGCTCCATTCGTGCGAATGGTTCATACTCATGCTCCGTTCGTGCGAATGGTTCATACTCATGCTCCATTCGTGCGAATGACTTTGACTTATGAATTTTACCTTATGCACTTTCAACCACTTAATCTGTTAACAATTTATAAGACGTTATGATCAATGATTATCTCAGACATGATCCTTTTAATTTGAAAAACTGTTTATCACCTCAAACGTGATCCTTTTAACTTACACCTTTTGGTCACCTCAAACGTGACCCTTTTTTAGTGAGTGATTCATAGATTACGACGAGTTGTTGAGTCCGACTCTTACCTTACAACTAACTAAAAATAAACAAAACAAATTTAAATTAAAAACAATAATGAGACATATTTTTGTATTTTTGATTAAAGATGGAATTAAACCTATTAGAGTACTTCTAACCGATTTTACTTCCTGGACAACACAACTTCAATTTAGTTTTATCATTTCTGGTACAATTCATCATGGAATCATATAGGTATATGAGAATCATTTGGGACATTTTAATAAACTATTTTGATGCTCAATTTTGATTTGATCCGAGAGTCAATAACAAGTTTAGGAAATCATACTAGAACTACAAGATGCACATAATAATTTTGACTTTCAAGAACTGCAGCTCACGATGATTGTCAGTATACTTGTCCTCTTAAATCCATAAACACATTTTTGACACATATTGGTGATGAGTTAAGGTTTAATTAATTCAACTAGCATTTATGGATCCCACACTCATATGGTAATCAATGTTCCTTAGGAGATTTTTGAGCGGTCTACGGGTATATTACAGGAAGAAACTATTCTAAGAGCTTTCAAAGAGATGCTAAGCCTCAGGTCAGTGCCATCGCACAGCAGAGAGGCGCAAAAAACAATGAATTCTAGAATATTTTGGTTGTGCTTATCCTTAGGTCAGTGCCACCGCACAGCAGAGAGGCACACAACCTATCTTCTTGTTAGAGCATTTATTTTCTTTTTGCACATAACGCACCAATAACATAAGTTATTAGCTTGATTGCATTTTGCATTTTTCCATGTGCTTTGCTCATTTTATGGTCGTCCGCACACATTTGTGGCGTTTATTTTGCTCGTCACCCTTATTGGAACTTTGTTGATTGTCTTCTGGAATCACTTCATATTTCTTTTTGACCTCTAACAGATATAAAAACCTCTGTTTGTCAAATGCTTTTGTGTAGAGGTCAGCGCGTTGGAAATCCGTATTAATTTTAACCACATCAATTAAATTCTTTACAAAACAATCACGTATAAAGTGATTTTCCGATGTGTTTAGTTTTAGGATGTTGGACCGGATTTTTAGTTAAGGCTATAGCAGCAGAATTATCAACAAAGATAGGAGTGTTAGAGAATTGCAAACTGTAGTCTCGTATTTGCTGTTGAATCCAGATGATTTGTGAATAGCAACTTGCAGCAACAACGTATTCAGCTTCACATGTTGACAGAGCAACGAAGGTCTACTTCTTACGCTGCCAGGTGACTAACCGTCTACCAAAGAACTGACACCCTGCTGAGGTTGACTTGTAATTCATTTTGCAGCCGCCATAATCCGGATCACTATACGCTGTAAGCTCAAAGTCATCGTCATGAGGATACCACAATCCGAGTGTTGGAGTACACTTTAGATAACGAAATATCCTTTTCACACCAATAAGATGGTTGACTTTGGGTTTTGCCTGATATCTGGAACAAAGACACGTCGCATACATGATATCAGGTCGTGAGGCTGTGAGATACATAAGGTATCCAATCATTCCTCGGTACATGGTGGCATCCACCAAATGGCCATTTTCGTCGGGTGCCACGTCGTGATTTGTGGCAAGTGGAGTCCCAGCTGCCAAAACATTCTCCATATCAAACCTACTTAGGATATCACCTACATACTTGGTCTGATGTAGAAATATTCCCTTTGGTGTCTGATCCACCTGTAACCTGAGAAAGAACTTCATCTCTCCCATGGCACTCATCTCAAATTCGGCTTTCACTGCTTCAAATTCTTTACATAGATCTTCGTTTTTAGAACCGAAGATTATGTCATCAACATAAATCTGTACCAGCAGTAAGTAACCATCCTTTTCTTTGATGAACAGTGTACAATCAATCACTCCTCTGCGAAAGCCGTGTTTCACCAGATGAGTGGAGAGTTTCTCATACCATGCTCTAGGGGCTTGATGGAGCCCGTAGAGAGCTTTATCAAGCTTGTAAACTCTGTCCCGATGATAGGGATCCTCAAATCCTTCGGGTTGACTGACATACACTGTCTCATGGATTTAACCATGAAGGAACACACTCTTTACATCCAGTTGATAAACTTTGATCTTCATGTAAGGTGCATAGGCTAGGAAGATACGGATTGCTTCCATTCTAGCCATAGGTGCAAACACTTCATTGTAATCAATACCTTCGACTTGTCAAAATCCTTGAACTACAAGTCAAGCCTTGTTTCTGATTATGACCCCTTGGTCATCTTTCTTGCATTTTAAGACCCATTTAGTACCAATAACCTTAGCACCTTTTGGTCTGTCCACCAGTGTCCATACTCCTAGTTTCTTGAATTGAAGGAGTTCTTCTTGCATGGCACTGACCCATGCCTCATCTTTTAGGGCTTCGCTCACATATTTTGGCTCAAATTAAAACACAAAACATCGATAAGCACCGTCATAAAGATAGCCCTTTTCCATTACCGAGGCATAATCAGCTGAGTATAGCTGATTTCTAGTTTGAACTCCTAATCAAACATCTCCAATGACATTGTCCAGAGAATGATAAACATTTAGTTGTGATCCAGGAGTGGTGGGAACAACTACCTCATTATCCAGATTGTGAACTCCAGGTTTAGTATCTGAGGCAGTGGGAGTGTGAGGTTCTGAAGTGTTAGAGGCATCAACATCTGATGCTTGTGTACTTTCAGTAGCAGAAACCTATTCCTCCTAATCCACCTGATCATTTACCACTTCTTCCTCGTCAGAGGAGGAGTCATTTACCTCAAGAGCTCCCCCTGAAAGACTAGAAGATTCACCTTGTGGAACTGATGTTGTCAAGTCCATTGACGGTGTGTTTAACACATCGTACATCATTCTGGTCGATAACTCATCCTCAGAAAGGGAGAGAGGGATGTTGAAGGACTTAAATAATCCATCATAGTCGAAGAAGAATGCGGGTCCCTTTCCTGTAGGAGGGTTGGTGTATCTCTGAACGTCAACGTTGCACCACACTTCTACTTGACCCGTTGAGTTGTTGTAAACTCTATTATTCGGTATATTGTATCCTAGAAAGATACCTTCTTCAGCCTTCTCGCTGAACTTCCTTGACTCAGTTTTCTTCAGTAGTGTACATGGTGCGCCAAATGGTTCGAGGTACTCCAGATTAGGTTTACGTCGCTGGAGCAACTCATAACACGTTTTACCATGACGTTTGACCACCAGGACTCAATTTAGGGTGTAACATGCATTGGATACTGCCTCGTTCCAAAATTGGATGGGCAGTTTTGAGACAGCTAGCATCGTTCTTGCTGTCTCTATCTAGCTTCGGTTCTTTCGTTCAGCAACTCCGTTCATTTGTGGAGTGTAGGCAGATGTGAATTGGTGTACAATTTCTTTCTCTTTGCAGAAAGCCTCCATCCACTAGTTCTTGAACTCTGTACTGTTGTCTAAGCAAATCTGTCTCACTTTCTGCTTGTAGAGAGATTCCAATATAGTTACCATCTCTTTGAATGATGCAAATGTCTCTGATTTGGATTTCAGAAACATCATCCAAGAGAATCTTGAGTAATCATCAGTAACCACATAACAGTACAAGTCACTAGCTATGCTCTTTATACTGACTGGGCCAAACAGATCCATGTGAAGAAGCTCAAGAGGCAAGTCAATTGAGTGAACTTTCTTTGCCTTGTGAGACTTCTTGGTCTGTTTACCTTTCTTACACGCTACACAAAAATCCAAAAGTTGAAAATTCTTGATGTTTACTCCATTCACCAAATCATTCTGGATCAGATGATTCATCTTCCGTGGATTTATGTGTCCTATTCTCCTATGCCAGGAGATCGAGTCCCTCTCAGTTGCCTTTGACAAGAAGCATGGAACTTGATGATCGGTTATGGAGGCCTTTGATAGATCCAAGACATATAAGTCATTATGTCTTGAAGCTGACATTAAGATTTGGTCCTCCGGGATAGTGTAATCCTTCTTCAATACATAGTACTTCTTGTTGTCAAAAACAACTTTGAATCCTTTGTCGCATGTCTGGGAGACTAAAAGCAAGTTATTCTGAAGTTGTTGAACGTAGTTAACCTTATCAAACTTAACTTTCTGGTTTCCCACTTTGCCTTGAGCGGTGATGTATCCTCCTTTATTCCCAACAAACGATACATGTCCTCCTTTAATTTGTTTGACGTTGAAAAGGAGAGACAAATTTCCGTTCATGTGCCTAGACGCCCCACTATCCACAATCCAGGTATTTGTGATAGCACTGTAACGAACACCTACACATTCAGAGGAAAAGACCAGTTTAGGTTAGGGACCCAAGCCTTAACTGGCTTGGGTGACCCAGAGGAATCACACATCATAAACTCAACCCACTATCCATTTGAGGGTGAGGGCATATCATTCTTTATAGTGTTCTTATCATCAGACAGTTGACTTGACTTTTCTTTCCATAAGCCAGTTTTGTGTAAGGCCTGTTTGTGATAAATAGACGACTGACTTACATTTTGAACTTTAGGTTCATTTATTTTCTTTGGTGGAGAGATATAACTCCTTTTAAAAGAACTTGGTTTAGTATTATAAAGTTCAATTTTCTGTCTGGGAGTCTGATAATAAGGACAGTTTGAAGCGATATGTGCTCTCTTTCCACAATTATAGCAAGATCTCCTTTCTACATATTGAGGAACCTGTTTTTGTGGGGTAAAGTGTGATAAAGGTGTGACATGACTCTGGTTGGATTTAGTCACTTCTTGTTTAGATGTATCACTTTTATTAACAAAACTAATTGTTTTTACCTTTTGAACATCTTTAACCTACCTTTTTGTTGGACTTTGATGAGTGACACGTGTGTGGTTAACTGGTTTGGTCGATTTGGGTTCTGACTTAGACTTTGGTGAACCTGACCTTACATTAACCCTTTTAAATGCATCATCTAAGTTCTCAACAGGCATCTTGCCTTTATATTTCACAGTAGCCTCCTTCTGTTTAGTGATTGATTTCACTGGTTTACCCATGGAATCAGGACCACTAATCAAAGGAGTGGACACCACATGATCCTTTATCGGGTTGTTATTTACTGGTCTACACTTTGTGTTTAAACATATGGTGGTGGGACTACTTTGTAACCCAACCCTTCCCTATTGTTTCATTCTTTCACTAAGTTCTAGACTATGTGAGAAGAACTTGTCCAACTGTGCAGTTTTTGTTTTAATGAATTTACTTCAACTTCCAAAACTGCTTTTTCTTTCTTGGTTTCTTCCAAAGAATTTAGATAGAACTTTATGTCATTAGCTTGATTAAAAGCAACAACCTCAGTTTCCCGTAGTTGTGTACCTAAAAGGTCTATCTTTTCTTTATAACTATGCTTATTTTGTTTCAAAATACGATTAGCTTCTTTGCAAAGTTGTAAATCATTTACTAAGCTATCATTGTGTCTAATAACCTAGCAAATTTTAAGTCAATGCTTTCTCTAAATTTATTACATTCATTACAAGCATGATTCTCAAAAAGTTGGTCTTTGGAACTTACCTGTGAAGATTCAGTTGAATCAGCCATCATTCCTGAATTTGTTTTTCGGATGCTGGAGATTCTGAACATGTCGTTCTCAGTTCTTCTTCAATCAGGTGATTTACCACATTCACAGTTTCTTCATTATCTAACATGACTTGTTCAACTGTGATTTCACCTTCACTTGTCGAGCCGTCATCAAATCCCTCGACATAGGCAATGTTGGATTCACCCGGAGACACAAAACTGAAGGTCCAGTCCTGCCCTTCGTCATCTTGAGCAGTCAAGGCCTTTGTCTCTTTGCTTGACGAGGTACTTCCACTCTTGTCTTTGTCTTGACGGTTGAAGGTTTAGAATGGATTCCCGTTACCTATCGTCTTGGGCTTTACACATTCACGTTTGAAATGCCCTTTTTCACCACAATTAAAGCATATGACTTTGGTTTCGTCAAAGCCAAACGTTATGTCCTTGTAGCTACTAGGTTCGGCCCAGTCTTCTTAACAAACTTTTTGGCTCGTCTAACTGCACTTGCAAGAGCCCACATTATATCCATTCTCTCTAGTTCATTCTTGTCCACCTGCTCGTAATCTTCATCTGCCAAATGGCAATTTCCGATCTTCCCTGCAACTAGACCATCATAGGAATGAACAACAACTGCTAGGAGATCCATGTGCTCCTTTGCTACTTCCACCGTGATATTACTAAGATTCTCGGTTCTCAACTTCATAGCATTTGCTTCAGGCACTATATTTTGGTTACAGGATGACCCTGACGTTTTAGATCTTGAAGTAGTGGATTGTGAAGGAGCTACTGAGGTGGACATAAATGCAGTCTGGAGAGATGCTCCTGAACTGGTTGGTGTGAGAGATGAATTATAAAGTAAAGGATTCTGGTCGTAGGATCCTTTCTGTGCCCTGTACTTCATTCTTAGTTCCTCCTCTCTTAATTTTAGGATGAAGTAATTTATGTCTAACTTTGCAAGTATATTATTCTGTCTCAAGTTAGACACAAACGAGTCCCATTTCTCCGGCAACCCATCAACAAAGCTATATACTTTATCTTCCATTGACGTCGTTATCCCATGAGTGTGAAGTTCACTCATCAAATAGTAGAATCGGTCGATAATATCATCCAAGCTTTCTTTCCCGATTGATGAGAAGTTATCAAACTCCTTCCTGAGTGCCTTTGCCTTCAAGGCCTTTAGAAAGGCATTCCCATCATACCTTTTCTCCAAAGCTTCCCATAACTTCTTTGCCTGTTTGTTTTCCGAGAACTGATGGAATATATCTTTTGGTATAGACTGAGTCAACAAGGCAAACACCTTCTTTTCAGCATTGTACTTCGCCTTCTAGCCTCCAGTCATACCTCCCAAGGTTAATTTTACACCATCAGCACCAACCGGCATACTATACCCTGTCTCAATAGATTCCCAAAGGTTGGGATCAACTCCATTAAGATAGATCTTGAATCACTGCTTCCATTGTGGGTAATCATCTAACGTTATAAGTTTAGGAGGTTTATTGTGATTCCTAATTTCATTTTCCAGAAGCAAAAGGTTCTAGATCCATTATTCCCTACCGGCAGTAAACGCAAAGTACTGATCTTCTATCTCTATAAATTGTGAACTTCAAAAACAAGACTGAATCACTTGTGCTAATGGAGAAATGAGAATGAGTCAATCGTGCGATTGGACAAATGCGGATGAGTTAATCGTGTGATTGGACAAATGCGGATGGACAATGCGAATGGGGTGTTCAGTCGTACGAATGAGCGAGCGACTGAGTTCAATCGTTCGTATGAGTTGTGCGATTGAGTTCAGTCGTGCGATTGAGCCAATCGTGCGACCGAAGGCTTCTGTTTTTGCAAAATCGAAGGTTTTTGACACTTTGACACAAAGACACGATTTTTCAAGAACCCTAATCTGCCGTATGCCGAAAAACATAAACTTTTAGACCTGGAGACGTCAAAAACACTGTTTTACTAAAAAAGGTGACTCTTTTGAATGAAAAATGTGATTTTTAAACCGAAACTAATCGAATCACACACAAAATCAAGAGCCAAAGCTCTGATACCACTTGTTAGGACCGTGTACATACGGAGTACTAACTGATTATGCGTGTATACCTAATCAAATAGTGCAGAATCCTATTTGATTGGCAATCCAATCAGTGAGAACGCAGTTCTGATCAATCTAATGATTAAAGAAACGTTAAGAACGATTAGAACAAGATCAACTGCGAACTATGAACTTGGAACAGGCTTTCTGGAGTCTCTGGATGGCTAGGGTACGAATATGAGTTCAAGTGTATCAATTGTTTCATTTTCCACGAATTAAGTGGTATTTATAGGTTAGGGTTTTCCAATCGTATGACTGAACTGGTTCAGTCGTGCGACTAGTCCATCAGCATGAAGTATTCATGCGTATGGTCCATTAGCATGGTCCATTCACATGAAGACTTCATACGATTAAGTTTGAACACATTTCTCAATCATTATTGACTAAGAACTATGCACAATAACCTCAAACCTATATAGTTAGTTCAATATACTTTAACAAACAATAAACAATGAAACATTAAACATTATAAGCATCAATCACATATTGTATTTCATTCAACTCATTCATTACATATATGTAAAACATGACAGACATTTACATTAAGCTCCTAAACTAGGTACATATGTATCAACAAACTCCCCCTTGGACCTAGTTTACATTAACGTCTGACATTCTTCATAAGCTCCTCAAATCTTTTGTACTTCTCCTCTCTTGTGACTCTTGCGTGTATTTCAAACGCAAAGCAGAGTCGTATAACATTCTGGAACTGGAGGGCTTGTACAATATCTTGCGCATCATAGAACAATGGCCACTTGTATAATGTGTAGACATATTTTGCAGACAAGTTCGTAAGCCACATTGGGTCGAATACCCGGATAGTTTCCATTTTTCCTTCTCTATTTAGAACTATGACCGCTTCGCCTGTTCTCCAATCATAATACCACCATTTGAAGTATGGAGTGAAGTCCTGTGGCCTTTCTCGTAAGGGAATCTTGGACATTGTGCACGGGGAACTCCACTTCAGCACCACTTTAGGCTTTCCAGTTATGGGATCCACCTCAGACCTATGGATGTACCTCTTCGGTTGTTGAGGTCTGAAGTTTACCCACCTGGTGTGGCATTCCTTCTTGAGGGCAGACTCAAACCATCTTGACATTTTTCTGGGATCTGCGTACAGCAGATTCAAACGTGCTAGTTGATTGAGCTCGAAACCTGGGAGAGTCTTCAGATCATGTGGATATCTGAAGTACCCTATTCCCTTATCCCTTTTTATATCATAGACATTAAGATCCTCAAATTATGCCCATGCAATAATCTTGCCAGACACCTTTAGATGTTTCTTGACTTCGTAGAGCTTGGTGTAGGCATCTTGCTTTGGTGTTGTGCGTTGGGCTCGTACCTCAGCAAAACAAGCTGCCCATTCAGCCTTTTTTATATCAACATCAGCGTCCGAGGCTTGGGCTTGGCTTTCATTCTTTTTTGTTTCCTTTTCCATCTCATCCAGTTTGTCAAATGTAGCACTGCCGAGAGTGTCACCCAAGTTGGGGACACATTGCCCTCTCAGTCAGTGTACTCTGGATAGTGTTCAGACGTGACATCCTCTATCTCTATTTCATCAACGTCGTTTAGCTCATCATCACTCACAATATCAACCTTTGGAGCGTCTTTGACGATCTCGTCGGGATTCAGTCTGAACATCTTCGCCAGTTGCTCATCAGTCAGGTCGTGTATGATTTCTCCTTCTTCAGGAGTATAGCTCACCGACCGTCTGACGATCCCTTGCAAATCAAGAATCATTGTGAATTGAGACTTGATTTACTAAAGGGGAGCAACATCATATTCATCTTGATGTGATGTTTGATCTGCTTGATTTAAACAATTAACACATCAATCATTAGTAATTAATCAAGACATTTAAACATAAGATAAATATAGATAAACATAATTATATAAATGTAATACAAGAGTCAAGTACAAAAGTTTTAAAGACAAAACATCTAATCTTTACTTTTCTCTTGATTTGTCAATTCCTCAACAATAGGGACTAAAGATGATGCTCCTTGATCTTGAGCTCTTTTAGTCCTCCTTTCTTGACCTTAAGCAGAGGTTGATGCAGCTTCATCACCTTCTTCATCATCATCATCTCCCCTCTTCTTTCCCCTCGATCCTTCATCATCACTCTCATCTTCTTCATCAGACTCATCATCTTCACCATCATCATCATCATCATCATCATCATCACCTTCTCTGATCTTCAGAGGCTTATCTTTTGGTCCTTTAAGTCTGAGCATGATCTTCTTGTTCTTGGCCTCCAACTCCTCAATCCTCTTAACTGATTGATTATTTTGCTCTTGAAGCTGGGTAATCTGCTGTGCTTGAGCAACATTAAGCTCCACAAGCTGACTTAGCAGTGTAGCTCTTTGCGCATCAGCAGCTACCAGCTTGAGCACCATCCAGTTTAGTGCAGCTAGCTATTCCTCTACCCCAATGAAGGGTAGAGTGGGTCCGATGGTGAAGGTAGAGTGGGTTGAGGGACCTGCTTGGTGGCTGGTGGTGGTAGTGGTGAATGTGGTGAATATGGGTGGTTGTATAGGAGTGGATGGTCAAGCGATGGCTGTGGTAGTGGTGAAGTGGTGGTTGGGGGTGTGGTAGTGATGGTGGGAGTAGTAGTGGTGATGGTTGGATGAGTGGTAGTTATGGTGGGGGGTGTGGTAGTGGTGGTGGTAGCTGTGGTGGAAGTGGTGGTGATCAGTGTAATCTTCCTCTTCTTTCTCTTCATTCCATAGGGCTGAGCCACTCTCTTTCTCCTTGAACCCTGAGAAGAGGATGCTCCCCCTTGGCTGATGGGATGGTCCGGGATGTAAGATTGATCAGCATCAACAGTAACGTCATCCCGGGACTCACCCTGGCGTCCATAAACCGCCGTAAGACCTCTTTCAGTGGCAACCACCTTGCTGCCCACTGTCCTCACAAGAGGTTCCTCATTCGACTCCTCTTCCTCATCAACATGAAAGTCGGGGTGCATTGGGGCCGGCTCGTATCCACCCCGAGCCTCACCGCCTTGACCATCACCATGGTCATCATCGTCATCTGAGTCATCAGCTGGCAGAACAATAGGCTCAGAGTCTGAGTTACTGTCGTCGTGACGCCACTTCCTCCAAAGACATAGTTCCGGAATTCTATATAGATCTTACCTATAATCCTGAAAAGCATGAAGGGTAATAAAGTCAACATAAAGTTGGTGAGCGATCAGGGTTTTTAGTCTCATAAACATTCATTTTCCAAAATAATATGATGAAACAATTATAATATACTCAACATAGACTAGCTAGGTACTATGATTAATTCAGGTTATAAGTCTATAATCAAACCAAGAAACACGTTATTGCCCCACAACTATCCAAACTTATAAACTCCCTCGCCACAACCTGACCAGCGCGACTGGTCACGAGAGCGGGCTCTTCTAACCCGATAGATATACCAATATAGTCTTCGGCCTCACCCCCGAGGTTAATAATTATGAGGGGATTTAGAGCCCAATAGTATCCTCCAATACTATTGCCTCACCTTATACCATCGTAACATATATTATACTCGTTTACCCATCATATATATAAAAACAATTAATCGATATACATGCTTTTCCCCTAAAACAGTTTAAATGAAGCAATAGTTTAAATGGGGCCAAAGTACTCACCTTGAGCGCGATTACTAAAATGAACCAACGTGCTAGACTTTCGATTAATAAAACCCTAATTATATGCATCATGGTGAATATATGATGATTTATGCTTACGAAAATGTTTTTCACCCACTTATTTAGTTGTTTTAAATAAAACGTTTTTATTATTATTATTATTTTTTAAATGTATACTTTTGTAAATTTTCCAGTAAAGTTTATATTTTTCCTTAGGCGTTATATACACTTTTGACGAATATCTATTCCTTGTCATATTCTAGATAACTTATGTTATTACTATTCTACTTGTGAATCTTGCGTTTATAACTTGCATTTAACTAGTAATTTTCTTATCTAAGTGTCTTATGTTTTAAAATTCTGATTTTTCAAACTTGTATATATATATCTATATATTAAATTTATTCAAAGTTTAACTAATGGTTTTGTAAAAGTTATGTATTTTATGCAAAAACCTCTTATATTTCTTTTATAAAGTAAATCTTTTAAAGTTATTGAGATTATTTAAAAATATATATTATTTTTATCAAATATATTGATTTAAAAATCCATTTAGCTTATGATTGTTTATTCAATGTACTTATATATATGTTTCTTTTATTCATCGTTATTTCCTTAAAATATGTATATATTTTATTTTTGCTTTGTATAGTTTATGATTTTGTAAAGTCTTGATGTCATAGTCAATTAGTCAACTCCTTTGTCGCAATCATCCAGTTAATCTCAAGTATGATCTAAATCACGGTTCCTAGATCTCAAGTTAATATCAATCAAACTAATCATCTAAATGTAACCCTATAATATGTTCAAGTATCTAATTAATCTTGGTCATTTCTTTCTATGACAAACAATATTATCTTGATTATCTTCCTATTAACATTTTGTTCATCATCTTCATCCATTCTACATTCTTATCTTGACATCTCTTATTGTGTTAAAATCCATCAATTTCTCAATCTTATATGAACATAAATACATACACAACATGTACATATCTATACCTACATATACATGTCTTCATATGATCCCAATCATACCATTAACATGATTTCATCAAATATAAACCTATTCTAAACATATTTTCAGATTTATTCAACCATTTCAAACACATTTTTAGATCCAAAATCATCAAAACAACAACTTTTGTTAACTTTAAAGTGAGTGAAACTAGGGTTCATCAAGATCTTCATCTTGATCACCCATGCATGAAGAAATCTAAATAATTTAATCAAGAATACCTTAAGTACAATAGATTGAACAATACATATGATGATAGCACATAATCTTCAACTTCCGATTACAACTTCGGGTTCTATTAGAAGTTTTAACTAGAATCCTTAGACAGAATGTAGGTGAAGGTCACTAGTGGTGTTGGTGTTTGCTCTTGCCTAGAGAGAAGGGGGGTTTGTTGGTTACGGGTGGTGATGGTGTTCGAGGTGACGACGGAGCCCGATGGTGTAGGTGGTGGCGACGGTGGTCGATGGTGATGGAGGTGGCGGTCGCGGTCGATGGGGATGGAGGTGGTGGTCGCGGTCGATGAGGATGGAGGTGGTGGTCGCGGTCGATGGGGATAGAGGTGGTGGTCGTGGCGGCAGGCGGTGGTGCGGGCGGCAGGTGGTGGTGTGGTGGACGACGGGGTGATTGTTGTGTGTGTGTGGAAGTGGAATGGGTGAGGAGAATGAAGAGGTTGTGAGGATGGATGATTAAATCTTGGGTTATGTAGAGTTATGGATGACAAGTTGTCATCCATGCACACACTCCACCAAATCAAATATTATCACCATTAATTTTATTAATTTAATTTACTTAATAATTATTATAATTATCATTATTATTATGTAAAGTATTATTATTATTATTATCATGGTTAGTTATAATTATTATTATTAGTCACAAGAAATTTGTTATTTGTTAGAATCGTTAACGCAGAGTTTTCAATTAATCAGGTATAATAATTAACTAACCATAAATTTATTATTAAGAATGGTTTTGAGCGTTGATCTGTTTGACTGGGTGTCACATTTAAGTTCCTCTAACTCTACATAAGTGGAATCTTAATACCAATGATTGTTAGTACTGACAACTTGAACGTGCTCCTTTCTTTATTAGTGGAAATAATGTGTTGGTAGTTACTATAAGAAGTAATTTATGCTCCTTTTTTTATTAGTGGAAACTAAGTGTTTTTGGTTACCACAAGTGGTAGCATCAACCTTCTCCTCTTATTAGAAAGGTCTTCTATTTATCAACATCTCTATGCCAGCTGAACTAACTAATTAGAAACAACAAGTTAGAAAGTTAATGATCTATCCTTTACATCATATTGATCTCTATCAGTAGCAATACTATCAGTAAAACCCATATATTTTAATTCATACAAATACTCCCCCTTAGCAATATCATCAATAGTGTGATGGGTTCCTAAGAGTTTTGTACTAGAGAAATTTTCATCAAAGTAGTTATATAGTACATTAGCACCTAAAAATCTCCCCTTGATGGAAAATGTAGAAAATAAAAGAATATAATAATACTTGTAGTAGAACAATACAAATATAGTGCTAAAGTAATTTTTCTCAGCCAACAAAAGAGTTTCATAATACTTGCGAATAACTAGCGTCATATTATCATCATAACAAAAGATACACATGTTGTACCATGAGTAATATTTGATAACTTATAAATACAATGCTAAAGTCTAGTGAATTTATCCTTAAGTATCATCTCCTTTGCAGGACCGTTTAGAGGGGTTGGTCACTTACAACACAAACACACAATGAGGAGAGTTGTTTTAGAAGACTTAATAGAACAAATAGGGAACTGGTAACACACTAGAATGATACTTAGAACACAAGAAAAATATGAGATAAAATCAAGAACAAACAACAAGAAATATATAGTTTTCAAGAATGTTGTATATTGCTCTCAAGTTCTTTTACAAGTGTTAAAACATACAATCAATATTACAAGGACCTGGGATACTTTATACAACATCCTACAGCCGGCCATACTTTGAAGTCCAACTGGAAACATTTGAACTAGACAATAAAATCAAATGTAAAGTCAAAAGACAGATTGCCTTTTGACTAGTGACTATGACATGCCATAGCTCATATCCTAATATATTACAAAAAAGATAAAAGTACATAAAGTAGAAAGCAAAGACTCAAGACCTCAATGTACAGTTTACCAAAATCATGGACCTTTTCACCAAATTGTGAAAATTGATGAGTCAGCAAAGTTATAGCAGAAAGTGATCCAATTTTATGGTAAAGTACATCAGATAAAACATGTATTCAAAAGTCTTCAAAAGATAATCTGTCTTCACTTCTTGGCTTTGGAAAACTTGTCTTTGAAGCTTTGGAAGAGTTCACTTTTGGCTTCGGAAGATATTGGTGTTGGCTTTAGAAGATTTTACACTTGGAATATTTTCTAGTGCATGCTGTAAAACTTTCGAAGCATCCCTACTTTATTACTTTAGTGCATGCATGTAGGAAAGACTTTGGATGTTTTAAATGCATCAACCTTACATAAAACCTTACAAACTACCCCTAGGCTGATGCTACCAAAACATATGAAGATATTAGATGTTAACAGTCCTTATTATTATGATGACAACACCCTTCTTCATCAGATGGTCAGGATCACTCAGACTCTCATAATATCTTCTCATCCAAAAGTAATCATGTAGAGGAAGATTGAACATGTATTGTCATGTGTAGACATCTTCAATACCTTGATCTCTGATTATATGCCATCTTTCTGGATTAGTGGTGTAAGTCCAGGACAAGATGGGTCTTCCTGATGCAAGAGGAGTTACTTGAATTGGAGTTGTTTGAGCTTCTTCTTCTCGTACTCCCTCAGGATGTTCTGACTCATCCTGAGGCCTGGAGGTGGATGACCCTGTCTTCTTCTTCTTTGACTTTGGTCTAGAAGCCATCCTTTTCCTCCTCTTTGGGAACTTTAACTGAGAAGACTGGCCTGCAGCACCTTGTTGATATGTCTTGTCTTTCTCAGTTGGGTCTACCTTCTTCACAGGTTCAGAAAGAGAGGGATTTTGACCCTGTTGTGGATCAAAAGATGAAGCTTACTGAGACTCAGCAAGAGGTCTAGGTTGTGTTGTCTCAAATGGTTCAACCTTAACCTCCACTTTTTGAGGGGCTTGACTTGGTGGAGAGTGTAAATCAATGAGCTCTCCTCTTTTAATCTTCTGCTTGATCACCCTTATGAGCTCATCCATGTTGGTTAGAGACATAAAACCAAGTCTCCTTCTAGAGAATCCATATAGCTTCAAGAAGCTCATCATCATATGCTTATCAACAGACTTCTTTTGACTTTTCTGGATGATGGCTCTTGTTTTAGTTGCTTCTATTAGGATCTGGTATTTGAACGAAATACCTACTGATCAACGTGTAAACCAAACCAAATAGTGCAAAATCCTATTTGATTGGTGATCCAATTAGTGAGAACGCACGTAGACACAATTGTATATTGAATCTAACGTCAAGAATCGATTAGGAATCGATCTACAGCATTCTATGAACTTGGAGTACAAACTTAGAGGCTTCTGGATGGCTAAGGTACGTCTGGAGTCGAAGTGTATTCAATGCTTACGTTTTTCCATGAATTAAGTGGTATTTATAGGTTAAGGTTGCTCATTCGGGCGACTGAACCATTAATATGGTTCAGTCGTGTGATTGAGTTATACGGTTGGTCCATTCGCCCGACTGAGTGTTCAGTCGTGCGACTGAGCCAATCTTATGTGACAATCATATGACTGATCCAGTCTCCTGGTTCAGTCGTGCGACTGAGTCA
>BJCM01111098.1:0-11202 GCA_018326385.1 Flaveria bidentis | reverse complement strand
TTATTTATTTGTTAATCTTTATAACTTATATAAAACTTGTAAACTTTATAATTTGATTATTTATTTTCAATATTTAAAATTCATAATTACTAATAAAACTTTATAAGTTTATTAAAATTCATTTTATAACTTTATAAGTTTTGATAAGTCTTTTCCATTTAGTTATTTGTTGTAAAAGAATTAATAAAACTTTATAACTTTATGAAAAAATATATTTATAAATCCATAAATTATTACAAGTTGTTTAGATGATTAATGAATAATTCACAATATAAATGGCACAATTAATGCATTTGATCCATTAAAATTATTAAAATAATTCAATAATAGAAGTTCAAAATGGGTTCGGGTTTGGGTTTATGATATTGAAAATAAGCGGATGTTACAATATTATTATTATTATTATTATTATTATTATTATTATTATTATTTTTACATTTCCATCTGAATTCTTTTAAACGGATTGATGAATTTTTTTATTTATAACGAATTTTTCAATGTCAAAATTTCAAAAACCGAACTACTTGGTTAACAAATATCCAAAATCAGCCTTATAAATCACATTGTTCTTGTCATTTTGTCCTTGATGTTTAGTTATACTTACCCTTAAAATCTTAGATTTTTATGGATTGTTTTTTTCTTTTCTTATTTTTCTCTTACATGAAATATTTATAAAATTTCAAATATATTATTGCGTCGTATTTTTATTTATCTATCCGTATTAATTTCACTTAAAAAAAAAAGATGTGCATGATAGTACACCAGTCATTGAAGCCAAGACATACAACAAGTTTTGAATATCATTCCCTCCTCCCTAAACCGCAAAGTATTTCATCAAATATTTCGAAGATTATTAACGCCGATATCGCATCTTGCGGAACTTAGTTGTTTATTATCAGTTTAGTATGATAACATATCATTATTTCTTAAAGCATTTTTTTAATATTATATATTAATCCAAAATAGAGCAAATACTACAATTGTGTGGGTTCTAGAAGTAGACTCCTGAGATTCAACAATTAACAATGAAAAATAGTTTTAAAAAATCAAAAAAAAAAAAAAAAAAAAAATTGAAATCGACGCCTGAGAGATTCGAACTCTCGCGGGGAAACCCCATGTACTTAGCAGGCACACGCCTTAACCACTCGGCCAAAGCGTCGATGTGTTATTCTTTCTCGCTAGAAATTATAAATTTCAATATATTTCAGCATGATGATATCAGCAGCAGTTTCTAGATTCAGGTGGTTTTAGGTAATCGGAGATTTAACGCACTGCACTCCGCCGCTGTTAGTTTCTGGATTCATACTACCCGTGAAGGTCTCTTGTGTTCTTCCTTAGTAATCTCCTCTCTCTCTCTCTCTCTCAAAGTACTTGGTAGTTTCAGTCTGTAATACTTTTGATTTGTTTTGTTATACGAATACGATTCATTAACACACTAAGAACCTTCCTTCAGTTGGGTATTATTACAAGATTTTTTTGTTATAGTACATTGCATTTTTGGTAATTTAGCGAGTAAAATGACATGGTGTTTTACTTTTTTAGATTAGATTTCAACTCCGTGGGTAATTATTGTCTATGCTTAATTGGATTAGTATTTTTGTATCATTAACTCATTAGTCACCTCTCTCAAATTACGATTAATCTCTCTTGATTAATCTTTTTAACTAATTGAATGCTAACAAATTGAGCCAGGTCTTATTAACAATTTGAATGCTAACAAAGAGTGTTCAAAAGGGATTCATACTACTGCAACCACTTCAAGGAGCTGCTCTAACCTGCACAAAATACTTCTACTTGTACAGTTGTATCATGTAAGTTTTTTAAAGCATAAACCTCTTTACTTAAAGAAAAAACATGTATTTCTATAGTACAAGTGCCAAATAATTCAAAGAATAACTACACAACCTTGATATATTTCATCATATAATACACTTCTGTAAGTAAACTACAAACCTATTTTGTATAACAAACACCCAAAGGCCAAAGTGACTATATCAAATCACAACTTGGGTGATGCCCGACCAGATTTCACGTAGTTTACATCAAATTACCGCTGATTTGTACACTAAATTGCGTATTCGTCATCTTCACCTCCTTCACCTTCGAGTCTCCACTCGCTTCCATAATAAGAATTCGGCAAACCCAGCCAAAATTTAAAAGCTTCTGCAGCTCGTTTCCTTTCGATCCTCCTGTCTTGTCGCGCTCTTGAAGCATGTTTGCTTGTAAACATTCTTGAATGCATCTCTACGTAGATTCGCGTATACTTGGTCTTGTTTGGTGCTATCCCTAACTCCTCCATGAAAGCCACTATTTCTAAAGCTTTCTTAAAGAAAGCAGCCCTCACACATATGTCTGCTAAAGTATCCAACAACCCTTCATCAGGCTTCAAAGTTGGAGCCTTTGAAGCAGGTTTAGAAGCCTTAACTTCATCGGTTATTATTAAACCACAACGTTCCTTAATCTCGTTCCAAAGTAGTAATGCTTCACCGGGCTTTCTTGCTAATGCTATACAATTTGCAAGACTACCATATGTAGCTACATCTGGATAAACCCCTTTCTTTTTCATCTTCTCAACAAGTTCCTTTGCAGGATCAAGCATACCCGCGCGGCTATAAGCTTCGATCAACATATTCCAAGCAACTAAATCGACTTTCACTCGTGGGTCTTTCTCCATTTCGTTGAAAACTTCATGGGCTAGCTTAGGCTGACCCGATACCGAAAAGGCTTTCATGAGAGTGGTGTAACTTATCTTTGTGGGAGCAATGCCTCTGGCTCTCATTTCATTGAAGAACTCTAGAGCTCCTGCACAATCATCGATTAATATACATCCATCGATCAGCGTATTGTATGATACAGCATCGGGTTCTATCCCTGCATTGATCATTTCCTTAATCGTCTCCCTCGCGTTATCTAATTGAAGCTGTTGGCAATAACCTTTTAGAAGGATATTGTAAGTTATTCGATTCGCTTGAATCCCAGACCTTGTCATTTCTGTTAACACCTGTCTCGCCTTTTCCATTGACCCGACATTGACCAGCACAGAAACAACAGTTGTGTATGAAACATGGTCGGGATGACTAGAACTATCTCCTTGGTTTCTCATTGCTTCAAGCATCCTCACAGTATCCTTAATCCGTCCCGCTTTCATATACCCCTTCATTAACGTCGTGTACATCCTAGTATTCGGTAAGAACACCTTCTGCAACAATGGTGGTTCATAATCACTCGAGTAGTTCATATTCGGAAGCAACTTTTCAAAAACTTCATTTTCGTTCTCACTCGCAAACTCCTGCATATTCGCATCCCTCAGAATCTTACAAAGATCTCGCCTACCATCCCTCATCGCCTGAACAACTTTCTCCGCGGTTTCAAGATCACCAAACCCGATATACGACGCCACCAAAGACTGCAATGTGGTCATACACAAAGGGATCTCCTTTTCAAGAATCCTTTCAAGAACATACACAAGCAAGTCTTTCCTCTCAGTTCTCGCACAAAGCTTGATCATAACATTGTAAGTCAAGATATCAGGCTCACATTCTCTCTCAGGCATTTCGTCGAACAGTTGGAGGAACTTCTCAGTCCACCCTAAATTAGCACAAGCATTCAACACCGCATTGTAAGCAGCAGTATCAGGGCGTGAGTTCATCACCATGGTGGGATCAGAGAATCTCCTGATCGTCCGATTAACCTGATTAAACAGCTTAATGGCTTCTTTGGGGCCATCATCACCGGAAGCAGCAAGACGACTAACAACAGCACTCCATGCTTTGACATGAGGTAAGTATCCAGACCTAAGCATGGATTTGAGAATGGAGTTAGCGTAGAGTGTGTCGCCGGACTTCGCGGCGGCGACGGCGAGGAGGCCGAGGGAGTTGGCGTCGAGGCGGTGGAGCTGCCGTTCATGGCGGAGGCGTCGGATGATGGATTGGGCTCTTGTGAGTGCAGAAGGGGTGTTTTGATAGGATAACTGGCAGATTAATCTGCTGAGGCAAGTGGGGTTTGGTAGATGAGGGGATTGAGTGTAGGCAACCCAAGCATCATCGGTTTTTCGCTGCCGGAGAAGGTTCAAGAGGATGTCGTCGGAGTTCCGACGTGGGTTTGTAGAGGTGGTGGTGGTGGTGATGGAGGTGGAGGAGTTGGTGGTGGCTTCAATTGGAGATAACTTTCTGGTGGTGATGGTGGTGGTGGAAGGAGAGGGGGATGTGAAGTGAAGGTGGGTGATGGGGTTGAGGGGGTGGTGTTGACGGTGGGATAGGGTGGAGGTTGTGGTGGTGGACGGTGGCGGTGGTGGTGGTTTAACGGTCATTACGTCGGAAGTTTACGGTGGTTCAGAGTGTTGAGATAAGGTACGGAGAAGATGACCAGAGTATATGAGTGGAGGAAGAAAAGTACAACATATTGTGCAGAATGTACCACGTCGACTTCATATTGTCCTCTTGTTTTTCTTGGATTATTTGTGGATGGATGATAAAAGCGAAACAGAGCATTTTGGCAGCTAAAGTTTCAAATGTTTTCACTTTAGCCACCAAACTTTCCAATATTACATATTTATCACTAAAAAAAGTGTTGAAGTTGAATCAATGGAAGGAAATCTACATATCAATTTTAATGATTTTTGTATGTTGTAGATGTTTATATATATTGATAAGTTTGACAGAGAGAGAACCAATTTGAAGTAGAAATTCGTGAAACCACTTTGTAATACTAGTTATTGTTTAAATACTGAAAAAGGTTATTTATGGATGAACAAAGTATAAACCAATTAAATAAATGCAAACACCTAAAAAAAACTAGCTGCTAAATTTGTTGGTTTTGTATAGTTCAGAAGTTTTTATGCCAAAACGGTGACATTGGTACAATTGAGTGTCTTAGCTGAAAATAAATACGCCTAAATATCCAAATGGAAATATTTTCGTGAATTGGATATTTTTGTCAATGGTTAAGATCAGTGTTTTGGAGACCCGGTCGGCCCGGCCAGTTCGACCGGTTCGACCAGGGATCAGTCTGGTGGCCGGTCCGGTCTAATACGGATCGTTTTTTAGTGGTCGAACAGCCGGTTCGTCCTGAACCGCTGGTCGGACAGGGAAACTGAACCAGTTCCGGTTTTGGTATTTTATTTTATTTGGATTTTAATGGGTAAAAACGGAACGTTAAACCATAAATTAGTACGTTGGATATATAAATATAGTTAAATTTTATATATAACTATAAAATACATATATAAAACATATATAAATTACTTATATTTAATTACATATATAAATATAGTTAAATCTGGTCCAACCACCAAACCAGTAATACGTCCAATTCGACGTCCGATCCGGTTCTAAAAACATTGGTTAAAATGTTTGTATAATGAGTTTTGGAAGAAGTTTGTATAAGGAGTCAATTAAAAAAATCTAAAACAAATAAATGTCTCAGTTGTATCCCTACCTAATATTACTCATACAATTAGATTACTATAGTTAAGTTTTCTGGAAATATTAAATACTTAGTAATATATATTTATAAAAACTTAAGAAAGAATTAACTTCAAACAAAAATTATGTACGTAATTTGACATTTAGTTAGACTATTCCCAACGTTACAATCCATCCTTCTCACAACAGTCCTAATTAGCATGGCACATCAGTTTT
The DNA here is from genome assembly GCA_018326385.1 of Flaveria bidentis. NCBI lineage: Eukaryota > Viridiplantae > Streptophyta > Magnoliopsida > Asterales > Asteraceae > Flaveria > Flaveria bidentis. The sequence continues at coordinate 5,563 of BJCM01111098.1, read as the reverse complement.
TTATTCATTTTCACCAATTCTTTCACAAACACTTTTTACTCCCAACACTATCCTTCCCAGAAACACCTTTATTTTTCACCTCATATTTTCTTTATTAATTTACTTTAAATAACGATATTTAAATTATTGTAAATATATTTAATTAAAATAAAATAAAAACAACAACGTAAAACAATAAAATAAAAACGACGATACAAAATTAATAGATAGAAACAACAATAAAACTACTCTTTAATCCCCCTATTCACCCAGAGATGTTCTATTAGATCATTCCGCAATGCATGGTGTGCGTTCTGGTTACGTAAGCTTGTAAATCTCTGTAGGTGTGTTTGAAATGATGATGGTGCCCCGTTATTGTAACTTTATGGCTCTGGTTCTTGCTCTTCACGCGACCAATTACTTATGGAACCTCCTTCATCTTCTAAAATCATATTATGTAATATAATATATGCATGCATTATATCACCTAATACTGGTAAGTTCGAGGATCTTGCTGCGAGTTGGGAGTTGGGAGAACTCAGGGTGTTAATATTGGGAGAACCCGGGTTGCTGATGTGGGTATTCTTCATTGGTTTCATCGTTTAACATTTGTGTGAAAGAGAATGGAGCTCTTGGATCCATTGAGAATTGAATTTTGAATTGTGTTTAGAAAAGACTTATAATGTTTGAAAGATGATGAAGCGTGATTTGAGAAAAACTCTCAACTGAATAAAACATATTTATAATAGGTAAACTAGTCGTTTGAATAAAATAAAAAAACTAGCCGTTATGAATAAAAATAAAAAACTAGCCGTTATGAAAAAAACAAAAAATAGTCGTTATGATAAAATAAAAAAAGTAGCCGTTATGAAAAATACAAAAAAATAGTCGTTATTAATGTAAAAAAAATAAAATAGTTTAGTACTATAAATGTAAAAAAATTGAAATATTATACTTTAATTATAATTTAGTTAACTCATTTTAAATTATTATTTTATTAACTCTTAATTACTTTAATACTAGAAATGTAAAAAATATATATATAATTTCAATTGTAATTAAAATTTTATATTTAAATTATTATATTAATTAAAATATTCTAAAATTTTTTAATTAAAAACATTTTAATTTAATTATTTATGGTGGGTGGTGCGGCCCACCACCCCATCTTTCTCCAGCTCTTCCGGACGGGCACCCCATCAACATGCGGGTCTCCCCATCGCCGCCCTTCTGGCAGGCGCGATCCACGTCAGCGACGGGCCGGCCGGGGGTGCGCGATGGGGATAGTCTAAGTGATAAACTAGAAAAATAAATTTTAAAAAACATATCTATAGAAAAATAAAATAGCACAAATAACAAAGAAGATTATTAAAAATTAAACTAAAGTAATATTTAATTACAATTGGATTTTAATAATCCTAACTATTGATTAAATTATAGGTCAATATTAATCCCAACTAACAAATTTACTAAACTAATCCAACTTTTGATTTTGTTACAAATAACAATCTTAGGCTATTCGTTTACTCCATTAGTATTTTATAACATGATACGTGATGTTACTCATGATGTGGTATATAACATAACATATTACATAGCTAAAATAAGAGTACAAATATATCATTCATTTTTTTATTCTCCTTGCCTCCAAACTACTCTATCAACAATAAAAGCAATATGTTAAATAACTTCAAAAAATTATCTTTTACAAAAAATTGAGTAATATATTTATATTTTGAAGTATTTATGTGTTATACATCACGTCACGAGACACACCACATAATACGTCATAAAAAACTAACGGAGTTAACAAAAAGTTAAACTAGTCAAACTGTTAGTTGAGATTAATATTGAAAAATAATTAATAGCTTGGATTATTAAAATCTAATTTTCCATTTATATTTTTTATTTTTATTTAATAATGAGAGAGAAGCTGGTTGGCGGGTTGTAGTTGGGGTATTGGATCAGGCATCTTCACAGGGTCGGGTTGAGGTTGTGGTGCTGGACCGGGGAATCGTGACAGGTTCCGTGATGTTTGAGTAATCTGTAAATCAACATATGATAAGATGTGTTCCTAACTTCCTACTCCTTTTTTTCCCTCTGAGGTCAGGAAAAAGGATAAGTGAATATGAAAATGAAGGTTGTATGGCGTTTGTAAAAATCTTCTTTCAAAGGTTTTATCAGCACCATTGGTTTGGTAAAAATTGAATCTTTTACTTTTAGATGCACACAATTGCACCTTCCCAATATCAGCTTCTCTAGATCACAACCATCTTGTAACCCAAAAAAGAAAAAAAAAAGTTTTCTAACGTACATACGAAAAAAATCATCAAAAGAATACAATTCAAAATAGGCTAACGAGCTGAGGGTAGGGCAATAGACTCATGAAACGACGCATAAGGATCGACGCCCACATCAAGCAAACCCATATTTAACGAAGAATGAAACGAGTTCCGTGATATTTCTTCAGAACTACCTCCCCTTTCTATCAAGATTGCATCTTGTATTTCTTTTATGATTTCAGACATAGTAGGCCTCGTGTTTGCATGAGGCTGCACACACATTAATGCTTTCTCTGCTAATTTCCACATTGATTGGATATCATATTCTTCTCCTAGAGATGGATCAATGATCCCCTGGATGTCCCCGTTCTCTATATGCATTTTCGCCTGCAAATACAACAATAATTCAAAGTTGACGCGCTTGAGAGACCTACAGAGAACACGTGGGAGCCAACCAGACTTACCCATTGAACGATGTTGCGACAGTTTATACCAAAACTTTCATTTGAAATTGCTTCTTTACCGGATATCAGTTCAAGAAGAATGACCCCAAAACTATAGATGTCGCTTTTTTCTGTCAAATGATTGGAGATGTAATATCTGCAAATCAGCAGTAACCAAAGCATGAGAAAAATTACTTCACATTAGTTGTTAAATTGAGAAGAAAGATGGAAAACAACGACTTACTCAGGATCAAGATAGCCGACAGTGCCTCGAACTATGCTTGATACATGTGAAATCCCATCAACTGCAAGCTTTGAAAGGCCAAAATCTGAAACTTTGGCTCTCATGTTGTTATCAAGAAGAATGTTGCTTGTTTTCAAGTCTCTATGAATAATAGAAGGGACACAACCAGTATGAAGGTATTCAATTCCTAAAATAAACCAAAATACCATTATAATGTTATTCCAATTGAAGCTTGAAAGTGAAATTTTGTAAGAAAATGCTTACACAAACCTTTAGCAGCCCCTTCAGCAATCTCGAGCCGTTGGATCCATTTGAGTCTATGTTCTTTTGCTAAAGGTCCTATTTTGAATACAACTCTTTGTTAATAAAGGCCATGAAATGCTGATTCAATTAAAAAAAATGAAATCAAGAGGTTACCACTTACCATAAAGATGTTCTTTGAGAGTTCCTTTGTGCATGAACTCGTAAACAAGGATATCCTTCCCTTCTTCTTGACAAAATCCATAAAATTTTACCAAGTTTCTATGATGTATTCTTGACAGAAGACTCACCTTCAACAAATCGTTCTTATGAATATTTGTGTTCTGAAAATGTGAACAAAATTTGTTGTTGAAAAGGTACCTCGTTTGCGAATTCCTTTTTTCCCTGTTGGATGTTGGTATTTCCTAAGATTTTGACGGCAATTTCCTTTCCATCGTCTAATTTACCATAGTATACAGTACCAAAGCCTCCAGAACCAACTTTTTTCTGGAAATTATCAGTCGCGGATCTAAGTTCAGATAGCGTAAAACATTGGGCACCTTCTGAAGTTGGATTACTCATAGAAGAAACATGGAAGCTGCTGCCTTCAGGCTCTAACAATAAAATGAAATGAAGAATTATTAAAAAATCCAATATCATATACCAAATGATTAATAAATTGAATTACTGAAACCGTCCATACTTGGCCTTTTTGTTGATGACTAAGAATCTGTTTACAAAATTGTCAAAAACACTTTAGTTAGCAAAATGCTTAGAAATCCTATCGTTATACCTTTCTTGTGATCCTTTTTCTTTTGGCGAATGATCAGGCATGCGCTAATGAATCCCAGTAATAAAGCAACAGCCCCAATTGCTAATCCAAAGATAATGTATTTATTGAGCCTCCCACCGCCACTTTTCTCATGAAGCTTATTGTTTCCGGTGTAGCTGATAAAACCACAAATAACAAGAACTTGAGATTTATATTAGTTTGATCATTGGTGATATTGATATGGATCTCCACAACTGTATTATATTGTTATAGCTGAAATATATTATAGACAATTGACATATAGATCAATCCATCTCCCTAAAACTATATCACAGTTAAATAATCATGACTTTAAATTGGAAAATTCATTATATATTTCAAGAAATGAAGCATAATACCGACTTTAAGACTATGTTCTTGTTCAGAAGATCTGATGGCACATATCCGGATAACAAGTTATTCTGCACATACCTGCATAGATTAGGTTTGTCAAGAGCCCTGTGTAATTTTGTTCCACTTACTAAAGTCACATGTTGACTTGTTTTTCTTAGACATAAGAAAACTTTGGCTATGTTTGACTCTTTAAAGTCAGATGTTGTCTCTTTACTTTTTCCATATACAGATATTGAGTACTTACAATCTCTGTAATTTAGGTAGGTCTGCTAAGGAGGAGGGTAGATCACCGCTTAACTGATTGTTTTCAAGATGTCTACATAAGAAGAGTTTATTATTATTATTAGCATATGTAAACATCTAACAGATATCATCACAAATTTTAGAAAAACAATGGTAAATAATCTATTTTACATGATCCTTAAGTTTGGGCATCCAGTAAAATCAAGGATTGAACCAGTAAATGCGTTCCCATCGAGCCACCTATTTTAAGATGAAATTAAAAAATAGATGTTGAGTATCTACAAGAATTCAACATGAAGACAGAGTGTAAGATGGTAAAAGACCGAATGAGTATTATTGATAGGTTTGGTTATAACATATAGAGAATATAATGCAAACCCTAAAACCTAACTGGGCCCGTGGGCTCATACAAGTAACACTAATAATATTGTCTAATACTCCCCCGCAGTCGTAGCGGAAGTAACTTGACGCTAGGACTGGAAAACAAAAAAAAACATAAAACAATAATAATAAGATAAACATGCTTTGATTGACTTGACTATCCAAACTATTGCTAACAAACAATATTGTACTTGATGTTGTCATCCATATTTTGGTTGATGATGTTATCCATAATTTGTTTGATACTTCATGGTTCTTGATTCTTGGAATAAAAGGTTGAGACCTGGCGAGCGTAGTCATTGGCGATGTCTCAAGGCTAGCAAGCGGCACTCTCTTGGATCCATAGATCAAAAGATGACATAAGTAGATATAAAAAAGAAAGAAAGCAAAACCGGTGACCATGGTCAGGTGGCGGTCTCTTGGATCCGTATATCTAAAAATAATAGAAATATTTAATCAAACCGTAGTTTGAGATCGGTGGCCGTGGACCGTGGTCATTGATGCGGCTAAAACACTAATAAACGGAAAAATAAAAAGAACAAAGAAAACATGGTGACCGCTGCAAATTAGAAGCCATAATCCAGAA
>BJCM01111094.1:0-21169 GCA_018326385.1 Flaveria bidentis | reverse complement strand
CACTTCCTAGGTGCCTGATGCAGCCCATAAAGAGCTTTGTCAAGCTTGCAGACATAATCAGGATGATCAGGATCTACAAAACTAGGTGGCTTTTTGACATACATGTCTTCATCAATCACTCCATAAAGAAAAGCACACTTCACATCAAGTTGAAAGACCTTGAAGTTCTTGGATGCAGCAAATGCCAGGAATATCTTAACAGCTTCCAGTCTTGCTACAGGAGTAAAGAGATTAGTGTAGTCAATTCCTTCTTCTTGTGTGTACCCTTGAACGACTAGTCTAGCTTTGTTCTTGATGATAATGCCTCTATCATCCTTCTTGTTCCTAAACACCCATTTGGTTCCAATGGTAGTATTCCCATGAGAAAGAGGACAAAGGTTCCAATTTTTCTGCCATTTGAATTAAAGCAGCTTTTGTTGCATAGCTTCAACCCAACTTCTATCCTTTAGAGTCTCATCAACTTTCTTTGGCTCTATCTAGGAAAAGAAACAAGAGTGAAGACAAACATTTGCTTTATTGGTTTGTCCTCTTGTTCTTACCCTTATGACAACATCTCCATTGATGTTTGTGGTAGGGTGAGACTTGTGGATCCTTAGCTGAGGGATCACAACAAGTTGTTGAGAGAGATCTAAATTAGAGTAATATAGATCTGGCATAAATGTTTCACCCACCACATGAGCACACTTATCAAGAGAAACTTGATCCAGTGAGTGTGTGACATTATTGATGTTGTCATCTATGGAGTGGTTATCAACATCAAGAAATTCCTAATCACTATCACCACCTCCATTGGTTTCTTCTATAGGGGAGGCATCTTTATCTGGTTGTGAAGCCTCTGAGCTGAAATTTGAAGACATCCCAGATGTATCAGCTGAGGTTGTCATTGTAGTGCTAATAGAAATCTCATTTGCAGAAGTAGTACCAACTAGAGCTGAAGTTGTATTACTTGAAGGTCTTCTCAGCTCAAATCTTGGATCAGGATCACCTATGCTTAAATTTTACGCAGATCTTGAAACAGTCTCACAAGATTTGTTAAAATAGTTGGTAACTAAATCAAGATCAAATAGCCAATCAGGACCAGAACCAGCTACACAGGGTGTGTGTTCATTGAAAGTTACATTTTCTGACTCCTCAACGATTCTAGTTCTGAGATTGTATACTTTGTAAGCCTTAGCTTGGGAATAGTATCCAATAAAGTGTCCATCATCTTATTTCTCAACAAACTTGGCAATTTGATCTTTGGTATTCAAGATGGTGCAAGGACATCCAAATGACCTGAGAAAACCAATGAAAGGTTTCCTTTTGTGCCAAAGTTCATAAGGAGTCTTGCCATGAGTCTTAACTACTAAAACTCTATTATGCACATAGTAGGCAGTGTTGACTGCCTCTGCCCAGAAGGTGATATGCAACATAGAGTCAGACAACATGGTTCTTGCAGCTTCAATCAGTGTCTTGTTTCTCCTCTCAGCAACAACATTTTACTGAGGAGTCCTGGGAGCACTGTATTGTCTTGTAATACCTTTTTCATCACAAAATGTATCAAGGATTTGGTTCTTGAATTCAGTTCACTGATCACATCTTATGATTTTGACCTTATGATCAGATTGATTTTCAAGCTTCAAGATGAAACTCTTCAGAATCTCAGGAGACTCATCCTTAGTTTTAAGGAAGAAGACCCAAGTGAATCTTGTAAAGTCATTTGTGATCACTAAATAGTAAGAGGTCCTTCCTAGACTCTTTACACTGGTGGGGCCAAAGAGATCCATATGTAACAAGTGTAGGGGTGTAGTGATTGTGTTCCTCTCCTTAGGCTTGTGAGATACCTTGTGTTGCTTCACTTTTAGGCATGCAACACAATGGTCATCACTTGTAAACTCTTTCTTTGGCATTCCACTTACCACATCATTCTTAATAAGTTTATTCATGTTTTTAAAGTTTACATGGCACATTCTTTTATGCCATGGGAAAGACTCATCACTATTTGCTTTAGACAGAAAGCTTGTAACTTCTCCAGAGGGAGATGTTTCTTGCAAATCCATCTTGTACCTGTTCCCTTTCCTGGAGGCTCTAAGCAGAATATGCTCATGAGGAATGACCACCTCAGGCTTGAGAACAATGTCCTCATGCTTAGTAAAGAGCATGTTATGACTCTAATCACAAAATTAGGATACACTCAGAAGATTGTACCCAAGCTCCTTGACTAAGTTTACCTTTTCAATGTTGAGCTTACCATTTGTGACCTTTCCCCTTCCAGAAATATAACCACCTTCATCTCCTCCAAAAACAACTGGCCCTGCATCAATCCATTCAAAGTTTTGGACTAATGACCTATTGCCTGACATGTGCCTGGAACAACCACTATCAATGATCCAAACATTTTTGTTTGTCTTGAGATTTCCCTGCATAAAGAAAGTGATTAGTTACAATTGGAAACCCAAACCTTACTTGTCTTGGGCTCACTAAGTGAAACATAAGGTTATGCAAGAGTAATAGATCGAATGGTTGTGCTAGGAGGATCTTGAGCTGTTGTTGATTGAAAATTTTTAGTCACTTGGTCTTTCTTAGAATTCCACACCACCTTTGGAGTCTTGGACTTGACCTTCAATACATCGGAAGCTTTTGAGACTTCGGAAGCTTTGATGACTGAACCTTCGGACGATTCTGCAGACACTACAGCAGACTTCAGTGCTTCGGAAGTATTCCTTTCTTTCGAGACCAATTGTTCTTCCGAAGGCAATTTTCCAATTTCCTCCTTCTTAGATTTGGAGCTTCCGAAGGAAACAAATTTTCCTTCCGAAGCTTGAATCTTCTTTGAACTCTTGGAAGTCCTTGGTTTGATCATGTGAAGATTACCCTTAGGATTGTATGGACAATCCTTAGCAAGATGAATAGTACTCTCACACATAACATACTCCATTTTCTTCTTCCCAAGAGCCTTCTGTTAGGAATAAGACAGACTTTGGTCACATCCCTTCTCAACCCTCATCTTTGCAGATGATGAGATAGTCCTTTTGGGCTTATGACTGTTCTTGGAGTTGGTTGGTCCAGGTTGTGTAATAGTGATACACAACAAATCAGCCTTCTTCTGGGTACTAAGATGATTTGAACAAGAACCAGAACACTTAGCAAAAGAGATTAGGTTGATTTCTTCAGTCTATACTAATTCAAACCCTGCAGAGATAAAAACTTGCTTCTACTTGGAGAAAAAAGTAGCCTTGATCTCTTAAGCCTTCCTTGCTTTTCTTTTGCTCTTCCTGATCAAGTTCTTTCTCTTTGACTTGGTCATTATAGTCTTCTTATTCTCCTCAAAAGGATAGTGGCTCTTCTTAGAATCCTCCTCTTCACTCTTCTCAGAAGAACTCTTCACTATCACTTCTTCATCCTCTTCACTCATAGGATCTATGAGAGGAAGCTCATCTTCACAAGTTCCACAGCTAGGTGATCTTACAGACAAGATTGTGTGTGGAGGAGCTATCTCATTTAATCCCAGTCCCTGCCTATTTTGATAGCACACCTTGTTGTGCAAGAATGAGGATATCATGTTCTTGAAGGTCTCTTCTTCAAGAACACATTTGTCTACCCTGGCTTTGCTGATCACAAGCTCAGCCTAGCACTTTGTCAGCTTGGATATGAGATCCTTGATTTGTGTCCTAATATCTGTATGCTCATGTTTTAGAACTGAAATAGTTTTCTCTAAGTCCTCTATCTTCAGTTTATAATCATTTTCAGACTTTCTAAAATTAGCTTTTATAATGTTTAAGGACTCAAGATCAGATCTCATTTCCAAGTTATAGGACTTGTATCTATTAACTTTAGCAATGCATTCAGGGTACAGAGATGTTCAAATACCATAGCTTCTTCATGATCTGCCATCAGTGCTTTGTTTGGAGAAGAATCTTTCACCTGAAAGCTCCAGTCAAAGCCTCCTTCTTCAACAGCAACAACATCCTGTTGCTTTAGCTTCTCATTCTGGGGAGCTTTGTTAGTGTAGTTGGGTCTGGACTGTATTTGGCCACCATTTGTTCTAGTTTCCTTATACTCCCTGGCAAAGTGGCCCATCAAGTTACAGTTGTAACACTTAACTTTGCCATTGTCCAGGCCAAACTTTCCACTGGTTGCATTGCTTGGAAACTTCCTTCCTGTCCTCTTGTAGAACTTCTTGGCTCTGTGAGTGAGAAGAGCCATCTGCTGGACTATCTCCATGTATTCCAGATCATCTACATGGATACAGTCCAAGTCTTCATGGGTGAAAAGAAACTTCCCACAACTTTCATTAGAAGACACAAAGGCTTGAGAATAAGTTGTCTCTTGGAATGGGTTTCCTTGAGTGTAGTTCTCTCTTGGTGTCTCTGGGAAGGTGATGAAAGGACCCTTTGATGAGTTGTCAAGGTAGCATATGAGATGATGTTGTTGTTCTATGCTTTCCCTTTCCACCACATGCAGGGCTGAGCCTATTTGATTGTTGGAGTTGCCAGATGAACCTTGCATGTTCATCTCCATCTGGTATCCACTGAGAATCCCGTATAACTCTATCAGAGTGAGAGTTTGAGATTTTCAGTCCTCTTGATCACCATAGAGTAGTGTGTCCACTGCCTAGGAAGTGAGGACATGAACTTCCTTACAATGTCCCTGTTCTCAAGAGGAACTCCTCCATCCACAATGGTATCCACAATCTCAACATACCTAAAGTATTGTTGAGTCATGGTTTCACCTATTTTGAAGGTGAAGTTTTCAAACTGCTGATTCAGGAGAACCTTCTTGTTCTCCTTAGCTTTAGAGTAACCCTCGTACATCAGTTTCAATGCATCCCACAACTGCTTAGCTGTTTTGCATTTCTTGAAAACTCTTTATATAGAGTTTGGAAGAGCAGTCTGAAGGGCAATCATGGCTTTTCTATCAATCTCTACTCTTTTCAAGTATTCATCAAAGTAGTTTGCCACAGCCTTGGGGATCATACTAGCACAGTAGCTGAAGGGGTGCTAGGTATGTAAGGTCCATTCTCAATAGGCTCCCACATTCTTGAGTATAAAGACATGATGAAACCTTTTATTCTCAGGCACCAGGTATCAAAGTCATCAAGAGTGATCAGTTGGGATTTGTTCAAGGTTCTAGTTTCCATATTAGTCTTGGAAATGGCTTCTATTTGAAAAGTTGAATATTTATGTGTGTGAGGGATCTTAAGATGGTGAGATCTTATATCAAGAGCCTGAATGCTCTTATACCAAATGCAGGACCGGTGAAGGGGGTCACTTACAACACAACAACACAAAGAGGAAAGTAACCAAACTTAATCAAACAGTGAACTGGATTAACCACAAGTAAAGACACTGAGAACACAAGTAATATGAGAGACAAAACACAAGAACAAGATACACAAGAGTATGGTTTTCAAGATTGTAGTATATTGCTTTCTGAATGTTCTATTACAAGTGTTACAAAGCATAAAAGAAAGATACAAAAAAATAAGATATTTATACTACATCCTACAACTAGCCATACTATGAAAGCCAGTTGGATACAATTGACTAGACACAAAACAAAATCAATTGTAGAGTCAATAGGTAGATTGCCTTTTGACTAGTGACTATGACATGCCATAGCTCACATCCTTATCTATTACAAAAAGGATAAAGTACATGAAGTAGAAAGTTACAGACATAAGACCTCAATGTACAGTTATTAAAAGCATGGACCTTTTCACCAACTCATGTAAGTTGGTGACTTTACAGAGTTGCAATGGAAAGGGGTCCATCTTTATGGAAAATTACATCAGATAAAGCATGTTACTAAAATTCTTCGGAAGGAATTTGTCTTCAAGAGTTGAGAATTCGGAAGACTTTGTCTCTGAAGCTTTAGAAGACTTCATCTTTGGTTTCGGAAGATATTGGTCTTGGATTCAAAAGATTTTACACTTAGAATATTTTCTGTTGCATGTGTAAAACTTCCTAAGCATTCTTCGTTAATGCACTTGTGTAGCATGCACGATAGACTTTGGATGTTTGGGTTGCATCAGCCTCTTCATATATTCTCTACATTCATGGATGTTGAATATGCAAGAAAGATTCATATTGCTTCTAATCTGGCAACGGGTGCAAATACTTCATCATAATCAATTTCTTCTTCTTGAGTGTAACCCTGTGCCACTAGTCTTGCTTTATTTCTGATGACAATCACTCTATCATTAGTTTTGTTTCTGTACAACCATCTAGTGCCAATAGGGTATTGTCCTTCTGGAAAGTCTACCAGTTGCCATACTTCTTGCTTCTTGAATTGAAGCAATTCTTCTAGCATCGCTTCAATCCAGCTTATGTCTTGAAGAGCCTCTTTGATGTTTTTGGGTACTGTTTGACATAGAATGCATGAGAACAAACAAATGTTTGCAATACTTGACTCGCTTCTTGTCACCCATTCATGAAGTTCACCAATAATGCTTTCCACTGGATGATTCATGTGTATTCTGGTGGTTGGAATTGAGTTACCAACAATGGTTACATCAAGATTGGAAACATTTAGATCATTATGGTAAGAGGCACGTTCATCTTCTACCGTCAGGGAGTTATGAATATAATCAAATTATGTGTCAGTGACTGCTTCAGCATCAGCAGCACTTTGATTGCTTCCATCGTTAGATGTTCTTTCTGTTTCAACTGGAGGAGTAGCTTGCTTTTGATTTCTGATCAAAGTTGACAGATCTTCGAAATGTGATGGCAACAAGCTGGGACAAGCTTCAGTTCAAACACTTTGATTTTGAGATGGTTGTCTAATAGGATCAGCTTGGAGTGGAACATCTTCATACATATGCTCAGTAGAGCTAGGAGGAATCAATGGAAAGTCATCTATTATTTCTACACCTAAAGAAAGTTCAACTGAATCTTGGTTTCCTACATCAGACAAAGTGAAATCGATCAAAAGATTTTGTAAATGAGTCAATATCAAACAACCAGTCGGGACCATTTGTAGATTTGGGAAATGAGTGTTCCTTGAATTGAACATTTGTTGATTCATCAATAATGTTTGATCTACGATTAAACACTCTATAAATCATTGAAACAGAAGAATAACCTACAAAGAATCCTTCATCGGTCTTGGATGAAAATTTTCCCAAATAGTCTCGGGTGTTTAATATTGAGACAGGACGACCAAATGACATAAAGAATCCAATAAATGGTTTTCTGTGAAACAACAATTCATATGGAGTCATGTTACTTTCTTTTACAATCAGAGTTCGATTTTGTACAAAGCATGATGTGTTAACTGCCTCTACCCAAAAGGTAGTAGGTAGTTTAGCATCATCTGGCATTGTTCTTGCTGCTTAAATTAGTGTTCTATTTCTCCTTTTAGCTACCCCATTTTATTGAGGAGTTCTAGCTGCACTAAATTGATAAGAAATGCCTTTGGTTGTACAAAATGAACCCATATCTTCATTTTTAAACTCAGTTCCATTATCACTTCTTATTGTTTTGACCTTAAATCAAGTTTGTTTTCAATGTTTGTGATAAAGTCTTTTATTATTTGGGATGCCTCATTTTTATGAAGTATGAAGAAAACCCATGTAAATCTTGGAAAGTCATCAATGATCACCAAACAATACTGTTTCTTTCCAATACTCATAAAATGAGTTGGTCCAAACAGATCCATATGAAGTAGCTTCAATGGAGTATTGTTTGTGTTCATCAGCTTTAGTTTGTGAGAAGATTTAAGTTTTTTACCTTTGAGGCACGCTGAACGTTGATCAACAAAATGAAATTCTTTTCGGGGAAGACCAATGACATGGTTTCCTTTGACCAATCTGTTCATGTTTTTAAAGTTTGTGTGCCCTAAACGTCTATGCCAAAGCTGAAACTCATCAAATGATTCTTTTGACAAAACACATGTTTCTTATATTGGTGTTGTTGAATTCAGGTTTAAGACATAGGTGTTATTCTTCCAAGGAGTCTTTAGGACAACCTATTCTTCTTAGATCTGAAAGCCTGGTTTCAGAATGTAGCAATGAGTGTTGGTAAAGTGAGTTGAATATTTCTTGTCATAGATCTGAGACACGCTTAGAAGATTGAACTTCAGTTGTTCATAGTAGTTCACTCTATCAAAGCTCAACATCCCATTTGTCAGAGATCCTTCACAAGTAAGTCTTCCACCTTGTGAATCTCCTCCGAATGCCATAGTTGTTCCTTGTATTTGCTTGAAACCATGAAGGAGGGAACAATCTCCAGTCATCTGTCAGGAACACCCACTGTCCACATACCATAGGCTATTAGACCTATATGGATGACCCTGCAAGCATAAAAGAACTAATTAAAATATGGAACCCAAGCCATAACAATCTTGGGTTTCCTGTTCTTATCCATGATAGTGACCTCTTGATACAGTCATCTAAATTGTGATATATTTAGAGGTGACCTGGGAGATTGCTAGTGGTATTTTGATTGTATCATCTCATCAACATCATCTAAGGAGTCAGGGGAGTAATAAAATCTTTGATCTCTATTCTTTTGTAGAAATTTGACTTGTTTTTTATTGTTAAACATCATTTTAGGTTTGGTAAGATCAAGCCTTTGCTTAATAATGTGATGTTTGTTTCTTTGATTTTCCACATTTCTTTTGTGTCACTCCTATCATTGTTTGATCTAGGCATTCTAGATTGATTGTGATTTCACAGGAGATGTTGATGAGATTGGTTTGTTCTGAGCAATTCTCAAACCCTTTTGATTGAAGTAACAATCAGATGTATTGTGATTGTTTATATCATAGACTGAACAATATTTGTTAAAGTATCAGTTTTTTGTGGAATGGTTGTTCATGTCAAAGATAGACCAATATTGATTGTAAAAGCACTCTTATGTTTTGTGATTAAACATATCACATATGTCAAAATACATATGTTTGTTTCTCGAATATGATTTTGATTTAGTAGACTCAGTTGATTTTCCCATTTTCAGCTGAGTCATATTATTTTGTTTAGGGGAGGAATCAAAATCAGCCCTTTTTGTAGCTTGCTTCACAACACTACTTTTGTTAATTTTTCTGGGTTGTTTTTGTTTCTTCAACCCTTTCTTTACCTCTTTCTCAAACTGATCAACGTTCTCCTTGTTACAGATATCAAAAAGATCTTCTCCAAGTTTCTATTGAGATCTTCTTTAGATCAGCCTAGCCCTAATGTGTCTATGATATACTTTGGAGCTGAAGAGCTTTAGAGGCTAAGTGTACCATATAGCCCTATGAAAGAAGTTGGTCAACCTAAGGCCCAAATGGAACCTGAGATTCATTTCTAAAGAGAAATAAGGACTATTGGTCCAACAACTGAAATAGATGGGACATATAGTGCGTTCCCTCAGACTTCCGAAGCTAAAGTCAGATCCTCGGAAGAACAATTTCAATCTTCCGAAGTTGAGATGGAACCTGCAGAAAGCCTGTTCTCCTTGTCTGAGGATCTAATCATCACATATGCAATTCTAGAGCTGGCATGTGAGGTAAATAGTGAGGACTTTCTCAACCAAACCATAGCTCAAACAACTTCATTATCTCCATACACCATGTCTTAACCTGAACTCTCCATCCAAGTACCACCAAATTCTAACACCTCCGAAGATGTTAAAGTCAAGAAGAAGATGACTACGGAAGAGCTTCGGGAGGAGGAGAGGATTGAGAAACTTAAAATAAAAGGTAGGCTTTCAACTGCGAAGTTGCTAGCTGCCAACTCCAAAGCAGTTGTAGCCAACCAAGAGACAGTTAACAAGAAGAAAAGGGTGGAGATCATTGACAGGCTCATTAAGCTTGGAGTTGTCACTAAAGTTATGCTCTTACTACCACTAGAGGAGTTAGTATCACTAGAAAAGGCAACCATGCTGTAGATTGATAGAAAGGAGGAAGCAACAAGGTTGGCCTTAAAAGTGGAAAGTGAAAGAAAGAAAAGGGAAGCTGATCTGCTGCTTACGAGGGGAAGGATAGCTTTCTAACCTCCAGAGGTTTCTCTCTTCATGAACTATCTCCATACAACAATGACACGATCCTCTGGCTCTTTAACAAAGAGTAGGATTAACTGAAGAAAGAGAGGAAGAAAGCTGAAAAAGAGAAGATAGGGGAGAAAAAGAGAATGGAAGAAAAAGTTAGGGTCATTGCTGCTAAGAAGATAGGGGTGAAGGCCTAGATGAAGGATTATCTCCGGGATCATGGCTTCACTGGTAGGCAAGTGGGACCCATGTCTAAAAAGAAACTCCAACGACATGTCAATGACATCAAGGCTAATATTCGATTGGGAAAAAGGAAAGAGATGTACAGAAGGGGACTGGGGATGATCTTCAAACCAACACCTCAACCCCAACCTACAACCAAAATCAACCCCAACCTATAACCCAAATCAACCCCAACCTATAACCCAAATCAACCCCAACCTAGAACCCAAATCAAACCGAACCTCAACATAAGACTTTCGCATCTCCATCCCTAATAAAATTGAACCCACTTCAGAACCTTACACCCCAAAACCCATACCAATCATCATTCCTACCTCATCACCACAACCTCCTCAACTTATTACCCTTCAACCTAAAACACTACCCAAAACCCAAACTCCAATACTTACCAAACAACCTTCCAGACCATCCCTCTGCCTTGTAAACATGTCTCCTTGGAGAACTTTAAGGAGATCAAGACGAAGTTCATCAGATGCACAACCTTGAGGGACGTCTCTTGTGATGAGGACTCTGTCAAGCTAATTTTTATTGATGGATCATCATGTTCCCTCATAAGAGATCAATTCCTTGATCTACAAAGAGGAACTTTGGACCAGGCTATTAAATATCTTGGACTCAAGTTAGATTCACTCAATGATGAAGAGAAGAAGCTAAGAAGGAAGCTGGTGACTCTACTGGATACCACGAAAGGGGACAAAGTAAATAGCAAACCCCTTGTGACAAGAAAGAAGATTGTTCAATGGAGGATTGAAGACTCTTCTCACAACTTTGTTGTTGAGAGAGAGAATGGCGAGCTAAATATGCTTAATGCCTCATCTCTGCTACACTTGAGCATATTTGCTATAGCTGAGTTAGCAGAGAAGCCATTCTCCAACCCTTTAAACTTTGAGGTAGCTGCCCATATTAGAAATACCCTGAGCAACCTTCACCTTGCTGAGCTAACCACTAGGACAAGTATTGAAGAAGAGTTGAAATTAAAAGAGGAGGAGGAGAGGAGAGGATCAACAACGAAAGGCAAAGACTTTCTTCAAATGGTTGTAGATCCTAAACTTGAATTTATTGTTAGATGGGAGTATGACTATAACTCTTATCAACTAACTCTCTTCAGGGGGGAAAACAAAGGGTGCATGTCATTAGGAGTGATAGACTGGATCTCCTATCCACTGATGACTTCCACAGACTTCTTCGCACAACTTCCGAACAGAACAGAGAAATAGATAAATATCTCATGTCCCTTGTGCAGAAAGTTTTGAGAAGTAGAAGTAAGTAAGGTTTTGGTAGCATCAGCCTAGGTGGAGTTTGTTGGATCTTGAAAGGCTGGTGCAACCATAACCAAACACTTAGACTATTTTTGGTACAACTTATAAAGGACTTCCGAAGCTATATATGGACTTCTGAAGGAAATGGAGTTCTTCCGAAGACAAAGTGCAAGATCATATTCCAAAGGAAAAGCCCCAACTTTCGAAGAAAAAGTCTTCTCTTCCAAAGTTGAAGACTTAGAAGAATTCAAAGACAATGACTTCCGAAGAAGAAGTCCTCCAGCCACGGAAGAAGCAACCTCTTCCGAAGTATAATAAGCTTTAAAAAAACTTGTTCTTCTGAAGCCAATTAACCTTTGGAAGATGTTGCTATGGACCAGTGGACATAAGTATGGTTCTCTGACACTCCACTGTAGACCTCTGATACTGCATGGTGTTTCCTTAAAATGACATGTAGTTGACCATACTTTATTCCATGTTCACCTTTATTTGTTAGTATAGTTTCTAACTTTAGTTGGTGACAAAACGTAAGTCATGGACATGTCATGACTACCATATTTAAGATAAGACATTATCTAAGATACCTTAACTATAGCTTTGTAGTATTTGCTTTACTTATAGGATTTTGACTGATATCAAAGTATAACCGGTTGTAGGTGATAGTATATATCATTTCTTATTGTACCTCTTGTATCATGCTTGTACGAGTCTTGAAAACTTTGATTTGAGAAGTAATATATACAAGTACCTTGAAAATTATTCCTTTGGGTTCTTAAGTTACTTAATATATTATAATAAACTCTTTGAGAGATTCTACTTCAACATAATAGTGTGAGTACAAGTGAGTTTGATAGAAACCAAATGTTTAGTGACATATATTGATCTTGCATTATGACCTTCTAGTTCTACTTCACAACCTTTTATCAGATTAGAAATCCTAGTAGACTTACCTATGGTAACTTTATAGATATTCATCTTTCTTATTTTATTGCATTTGGACCTTTAATTTTTCAAATCCATAATTTTGGAGAATTTTCCTTAATTAAGTTATTATAGAATCCGGGGTGTTACAATCTAAAGGTTAATCTAATAGGGGTCGTCTCGGTTCTTACTCTTATTTGGTCATTGAGCTATTTTTTTCCTAGTGATTTCAACAATTCCTATTAGTGTCCTACCTAACAACTCATGCAACTCGATATTCTACACATATGAAACAAATGAATAATTTAATGCTTATAATAAGACAACTTAATCATATGAAATTATTTCATAAATTTGAATTCAAAAGAGAGGTGCATAACATTCTAGTGTTGAAAGTCTTCTACTCGTTGGTAATTGCATTATAGGGATTCGTGGTGGTACCTGGCCCAAATATATGTTCCATGTTTCTTTTGATAGTGTAAATACGATACTTTATATATTTTCTTATAGCAGAGAGTGAGAGAACAACTGTAATTCACCCTTACACTTTTTATCCACAATTTATGCTATCAATGAGATCCATGAAATTTATAAGTAATTGCCTGTGTTTTGATTTAATTGTGTTTGTATTGATCATTGCATCATGTTATCATCACAGATTGATCCATTTGAACCTGTCAAATGGTATCAGAGCTTTCGCTTCAGTGATTAGAGCTTATTATCAATATATTTTTAGCTCTGTGAATTACTTGAAATATGTGTTGATTGCAATTTGATTGATAAATTTTTATTTCAGTTGTGTTTCATCCATAGAAACATGAATTGAATCACAGTTTGGTGTTTAATCCATTCAGATATGAGTTTTGATCATATTTGTGTATGAAAAGGTGTTCTTCATTTTTGGAAATTAATTCAATTAGAAAAAGAATTGTTGTTATTTGATCGAAATGATGATTGAGAATTGTTAATCGGTCTATTTATTACTTAAAAAGAAGATTTTAAATCAATTAAGAAAGTTTTGTAGAATTTGATAAGATCCGGTTGTGTTGATGATGATGAATTAGACGCTTGTTGTGTGAAAATCATCTAAAATTTTGCTAAGTTTTTAGGTGCTTTAGTACTGTTTAGGCATTTTATCAATGTTGAGGCATTTCAAACTAGATGTTTTACAATTGTTTAGATGCATTGTGATTGTTTAGACATTTTGAAACATCAAGTAATTCTAGGCGTTTGGAGACTATTTTGGCATTTGCAGACTATTTGGGCATTTTAGGTTAAAATATCTTAAAATTAACCAAGTACCTAGGCATTTCTACACTGTTTGGGCGTTTGACAACTGTTCAGGCGCATCATCAGGAAGACATTTTAGAATTTAACTAAGGAATTCCCTTTGATGTTTGTTGTTCAAAGTTAGGTGTTTCACAAGCATTTGGCGCATCCATATACAGACTTTTCATTAAACACTTAAGAAATTCTTCAAACTAAAATCCAAAGGCTTTTTCGTTTCATAATTTAATTTTAAACTTTAAAAACAACAAAAACATGTCATTTTTCATTAATTCAATATCCAAAATGGTTAAGTCTGAAGATTCAGAGAGCAGGGTTCCCAAGCTCAAGAATAAAACTGACTACAAGAATTGGTCTCTAAGATTAAAGCGTTATCTAAACTCCATTGATACTGAGTTATGGAAGTCAATACAGAAAGGACCACATATCCTAGTTAAATCAGATGGTCCTAAAAAAGGATTTGTTTGTACAAAAGACTCTCAAGAACCTTATCGAGAGGATGGTTTGTTGGGTGATGACTTAAAGAAGGTTAAGAACGACATCAAAGCATACTCATTGATGAACAAGGGATTGCCATTGGAGGTGTTGACTAGACTTGAAGGTTATCAAATTAGTTACACCATATAAAAGCTTTGAAGATTATTTGTGAAGGGGGCAAAGAGATACAAGATCTCAAAAAGCAGAATTCAAGATACAGTTGGAGTTATTCGAGCATCTTTGTGGGAAACATTCAAACAAATGATGAATAGATTTGTGCAATTAACTAGTAAAATGTCAACTGCTAGTATAAAAAATGATCTCAAAGATCTAAACGACATACTTCTCAACACTGTTCCATCTTCATGAAATAGACAATAACTTTGTTGAAGCCAACCGAAAAGTTCTCGATGGATATGGATCTTCTTATTGCCAAAATTGAATCAGTTGAAATTGATAAGAGCTCTAGAAACAATGATAAAGCAGCTTCAATGACTCAGTATAAGTACATTGCTTCTCCAGCTAACACCATGGAGAATGCTTTTCTTGCAAAAGATGAAGATTCTCTAGAAGATAAGGGTATTTTTTTTGTTGGAGATGGTTTCTTCACAGAGTCTTCTTACTCAAGTGCTACTATTCATACAACTCAACCTTCGTCTCCTCCTAAAACTCAATCTCCTAAACCTTAGACTAAGACTTCATCTTCAAACTCTATTAAAACCAACAAAGTTAAAGATGTCATTAATATCCTTCTACAAGATGATGAGTCAAAAACTGCTTTTACTTCATTTATGGCAAGTCTTCACGCATACCAAGATAGTTATCTAAGTCAGGTAGATCTTATTTTGCTGGATTTGATTGAAATGGATCTTGATGATATGGAAGAGATGGACTTGAATTGGTATATGGTAATGATTGCTTACAAAACAGAGAAACACTCATATGTTAAAAGGAATTACAAGCCAAGTGCGAATAAAATTATTGGCCTTGATAAATCAAAGTCAAGATGTTTCAATTGCAATAGTTATGGTCATTTCTAAAGGGAATGTAAAGCTCCAAGAAATCAAGGCCAAAATGGTCAAATTAGTTCTAGCAGTAAAAGATACCAATAACTGTCTAAGATTACCTTCTAAAAGACTTATCAAAGTGTTCCCATGCTAGAACTTAAAGATGAATCAAAATCAATTGAAGAGCCAAAGAAAGCTCTTGTTGTAAGCATCAAGTTAAACCCTTGTTGTAGAAGTTCAAAATGAAAAAATAGGTCTGAAGAAAATGATCCTAAGGCAAATGATGATTCAAAAAATGATGATGCAGATTATGATTGGAGTGATAAAGCTTACCCAAAAGATGTTTCAAAAGAAATTGCACTCACAGCTCAATTCGAACAACAAAAGGTTGAGCATCCATCATCTTACTCTAAGACTTCTTCTTCAAGATATCCTGAAATTCCTATGAAGTCAGAGAAACAATGTGCATAAAACTTTGGTCAAGTTGAGCATTACAGAACATTTCGTTTAAAATATGTCACGATCAAAGTCAACACAGTCAAAGTCAACATAGTCAAAGTCAACAAAAGTCAATGTCAACATTTCTTCAAGTTATCCTGAAATTCCTATCAACACATTCAAAGTCAACAAAAGTCAATGTCACGATCAAAGTCAACAAAAGTCAAACCCGAGATGTTTGAGACGAAAAATCGAGACGAGACGTTGATGATTTATGTCAACAAAATATATTTTATCTTGTTTTAGTCATTTTTATGATTTATATGTAATTTCCATTAATTAGCCAAAGTCTAGGGGGTTAAATGTAATTAGTAAATATTATATTCACTATAAATAGCCTAAATGTTATGATGATTAGGCTAATGGTTGGATGGCCAATAGATTGGGGGATTACTTGTGAACATCATTTGTAATCAATTTGAAGATCAAATAGGATTTATTGTACTCATCTTAGTTTGATATATAATCTTCATGTTGTTTGATTCAAGTGTGTTCAACTTAGGCTAACAATTTGGTAACAAAACAAATTTGGATCAAATTCATTCAAGATTTGAAGATTTTTAGTGAGAGAAATTGAGGTTTTTGGTTGTTTTTGTTCAATATCAATATTTCATCAATTCCGGATCAAATTTGATTGTATTTGATATGGAATTTGATTGAATTTTGATTGTTATTGGTTGGGAAAGCTCTGTTAATCATCAAATCTCAAATCCATTGATATTTAGGCAATTTCAAATTGATTTCATGTTGAAAAAGCCTTCCAGATTCATCCAGCGAAACTACATCTTCATCCAGCGAAACTGCAGCCTCTTCCAGCGAAATTATAAGTGTTTTACACTTTATAGTTGGTTTCAGCATCTCAACGAAAGTAGTGATCTTGAACGAAAGTTCAACATTGCTTGTGTGCATATTACAAGCGAAATTGTTATCGAAAGTATCATTGAATGAAAGTTCAAGCTTTTTTCGTGCGAAATTGTCAGCGAAACTAAGCAGCCTCAAGCATTTGGTTAGCAAAACTGCTGCCGAAATTTCCAGTGAAACTCTGTGAAACTACAGTTTCGATGAAATTATCATCTCTTAAGCGAAACTAGAATGTCAATGTTGACATCTCTCCCCCTAGTTGTGATTAATTGCTTTTATCCAGATAAAGAAATATTCACCGATTTTAAAATATTTATAAAAAAAATATTTTTCCGGGGGAGTATTATTTTAAAATTTTTGGGAAAATTCCTTTTGGGGGGTAAATTGAAATAAATAAATAATAATAAAAATGGCTTTTGCATAATTGTTTAAATCTTTCGAATCTGATAATCTCACAATTGCGCAATATCGGTTTGAAAATTTTTCAGCTTTAAAGAAGGAAATGATGTCCGATTTTGTTGATCGGTTTTTGTTGGTGGCAAACAATCTAGAGAAGTTTGATGCTCAAGGGGGAAACCATGAACAAGTTATGAGATTGCTTGATTCCCTCCCAGCAGAATGGAGCTCACACGGCAAGTCGATTAAACGAGTTAGAGGCTTTCGGGATTACAAACTAATGGAGGTGATCAACAAACTGAAAGAAATGGATTTGGATATCAAACGTCATGAGTACTATGACATGAGATATCTAACTCCAAAGATAACTTCAAACTCCAAAGAGAAACAAGAAGAGAGATCAGATTCTAGCACCAATTCCGAAGGTTTACCGAAACCTGGAATTGAAGAGGTACAATGGGTGCATAAGCAGACATCAATTGGTAAAGGTGGAGTTGAGTTGAATGATGAAGTTTGTGATGCTGAGAAGGAAGAGGAATGAAAGCGAAATACTAGAGTTTGCAACTGCGAGAAAGCTCTAACTACAGAAAGAGTCATCCTAGATCTTCCATACGAGACAGTTCAAGATATGTGTTCTTCTGCTTGAAAAATTCGTTTATTTGGTGTGTATAAAGCTAATTGATTAATTTTAAATAATCAAAAGGAATTAACCACCATAAACGCAAAACTTAAAAAGAATGAACCCAGGTATTTCATAAAATTAAATGAAACATTAAAAGAAAAAGATCATTTAAAACGAACTCTTCTTGAAAGAAATGTTGAAATTAATATTTTAAATGAAAGAGTCACCTTGGCTGAATTTGAAACAAGCAAGCTGAAAACAAACATTGATAGATGGATCATATCCGGAATGAAACAGGAAGAGCTACTATGTAAACAAAGGGGAGCTAGGATTAAAACAGGAGTGGGTTGAGGTGAAAATCAATACCTATATCCTCCTCCTAGCACCCATTGTTACTATCCTATGCCTCAACCTCATCCATCTAGTGACTTGATTGAAGGTGTAGAAACTAATAGTATAAATGGAGGTTTAAGCAATGTTAATCGTAATGAGGTTAGAGATGTGTAGGATTCTCTTGTAGGTTTAGGATTCCTCAGGCAGGGATATGATAAGAAGATTAATGGCTATTCCACCTCTGGTGTTCCAAAACCAATATCACTTGCTTCTCCAATCCTCGACAACAAATTCAAAATAGGTAACATTCCTTCGTTTGTTTGTGTCAAGTTTGTCAAAAAAGGAACAATTGTCAAGTCGTTAGGCAATCAGAATCCTATAATCGAAGCCGACACAATAGGAGGTATCAATCATGATCCATTGGAGAACGATCTATGTATACGAGACTGATAAGCTCATATGATGAATCAATCATAAAGGAGTGTGCTGGTTCTTCACAGATCAAGATATCTCCTGACATTATCAAGTCTCAAAAGCTTCCAAATGCTGAATCAACACCAATACAGATCTCTTGCAAAAAAACCCAGTCAATCAGTGAAGATCTCATTCCCTGTTTAGCACGGGAAACTTGATAACAAGAAAGAATTTGCTACAAGCTCAAACCAATCCTCGTCTCCACCTGCAACACACGATTCAGTCAAGCATCAATGCATTTCAAGGCTTGTTTTGAGTGTGGAAAAGAAGGTCATGTTGTAAAGAAGTGCCCTCACAGACTTGTTTTGAATGGTAAAGACAAACGAAATTGCTTCTCCAGATGTAAGTCTATAAAGAATGTTCCAAACGGTAAAGGCAACACATGTTTCTTCTCTGGTTTAAGAGGTAAAAAGCACACGTCTTTGAATGGTTAGATGAAAATCCCTCCATCCAAACCTTTTCATGTGAAGCCGGTTTCACATGATTCAAAGATGAAAGACTAAAGATCAAAGCCAAATTCTTTTCCTTCCAGTCTTAAAGGGAAAATGATTTCCAAATTTAATTCATTCATATCCAAATTCATTGTACCCAAACAAATTTGGCAAATTAAAAAGAAGGATACAATTATCTCTGATATTTCAATAGATTGTTTGTGAAAGCTGGTTACTTCTATCGTTGCAAAAAGAACACACTAGACTATGATGATCGGGGTTTCTCTTTCAAACTAATCTATTTATGAGTGCAGAAACAATTCAGGAGGACTGTTAGTAATCCGGTTTACTGACAAAGATTGTTCATCATTCAAATTTGAAGCGAAACAAACAGGTTAAGATCATGGTATGTTATTCACAATCTGGATTTTTATTTGCACAATCACAGTTCTCACTTCACAATCATTGCATATTTCTTCATAATTTATTTCTTATCTTCATATGAGTGTAGTTTGGAAGACCTTCTTTGATAATTTCTATTTTTGTACATTTTTATAAAAAATAAAATAAAATAAAATAAAATTGGTTTCACAAAATAAAACTTTAAGGGGAGAGTATAGTAAATAAAAATGAAAATAGAACGATAGTAAATAAAAATGAAAAGAAAACTATAGTAATAAAAATGAAAAGATAACTGGGAACTTGATTCGAGATGATGGGGAAATGATTGTATATGTTCTTGATATGCTTGTTCTTGCATGACCTGCATTTTAAAATGTGAAATGATAGTAACTGATGCTATTATCTCATTTACATCTTATTTTTTAATTGCACATAATAGAAAAACAAACAGATTCTTTAATGATATGCTTGGTAGACTTAGCCTGAAGAATAAAGTAGACATCAACATAATGATTTAAAATACAATATATGCTTAAGGATGTCTGGATTTACGCATTCATTTTGGCGTTCACGAAAACTGAGTCCCGACAAAAATTGGATTGAGAATTGATCTTTCACAAACCATGATACAAATCATATAAGCCATATGTTTTAGCCATGTTTGGTGTAATTCTGTGTCTTGTGTTTATGCTAATCTCCTCTGTTGTATGAAAGTACTGACGTGAAGTGATAATCTCCTTTATTGTATGATAGTACCGACTTGGAGCTCTAATCCAGAAATGATTAATTGGTTATCTCCTTGTTATATGTGAGAATAGACCTGGAGCTCTCACTATTTTGGTCTCAGTTGTGTCAAATCATCTAAACCATGAATCCATCACCATTAAGCAATATCTTGTTGATAATCACTTACACACTAATGCACACACCTTGTTCTATAAATATCGTAACAAAATTCAAGAAATCCTGAGGTTGGGTGAGGGTTTTTGTCAAATGATTGTGGGGTCATAGCATTCTAAAGTATTTAATCGAACCTTAACGAATCATCTGCTGTTTGTTGAAAAAGATAGGGCATAGGTTTAAGTGGAAAAACAAATGAGCAATCGTTATTGATCTGTTTGAGAATTTCAAAATCATTCCAAGACTATGATTAGTTTCAGTTATCAGTGTGATCTTATTGCTTGTCGAAGATTAATTTCATCTTTGTGCTAAAGTATATCTTGAGGATGTGTTCTCATGATCGATTTAGTTCTGGGTTATAAAAAAATTAATACATAAAAATGTTATAAAAATGTATATAATAAAGAAATTATAATAAATTTTCATTTCAAAATTCTTTTAGGTTTTCCATATTATGCAAACATTTTATTACTTTTCATTAATTTCATAGAAACTGCTGACAAAAGAACACGGGTTTGCTTGTTTTCATACACAGATAAACATGAGTTTATTTTGTTAAAATGAAATGATCTAATTAGAAATGTGTAGAGAATTATGAAGAGGCTGAAGCAACCAAACACCCAAAGTCCTTCTGCATGCATGCACATGAGTACTGAAGTAGAAGCTTGGGAAGTTCTCACACCAGCAACAAGAAATACTCTAGTGAAATCTTCCGAAGCCAAGACCAATATCTTCCGAAGCCAAACATGAAGTCTTCCGAGGCTTCAGAGTCAAATTCTTCCGAAGCCTCAACCTATGAAGACAGATTTCTTCCGAAGACTTTTTCAACATGCTTTATCTAATGTACTTTTCCTTAAAGCTGGACCCCTTTCTGCTGCGACTCTAAAAAGTCATCAACTTACATGAGATGGTGAAAAGGTCCATGCTTTAGGTAAACTGTACATTGAGGTCTTGTGTCTGTATCTTTCTACTTTATGTACTTTATCCTTTTTATAATATATTAGGATGTGAGCTATGACATGTCATAGTCACAAGTCAAAAGGCAATCTGCCTTTTGACTCTACAATTGATTCTGTTGTGTGTCTAGTCAATTGTATCCAGCCTGGCTTTC